>PVLA01005256.1:0-152476 GCA_004027455.1 Hydrochoerus hydrochaeris | reverse complement strand
AGAGAGAGAACCCAGAAGAGGTGAGGGCATCTGACACCTTCCCCGTAGTGCTGGGTGCAGACACCACAGAAAGGCTTAGGATTCACTGAAAGCTCTTCGCTGGCATGTACGCCGTACTCCTGCAGCACCGGGCCCCCTCAGCCTCACGCAAACGGACCAATGGTTCCTCACATGGGGTTCAAATTACTGCCTAGCAGAGGCTGGGAAATGGTGAGCCAGTCATGTTTCTGGTCTGCAGTAGGTGGGTGCATCCCAAGATGTTCCTGAGGAGAGGCTGACCATTTGGGGCAGAGAGATACAGGGCGTCCAGGTCACTGGACACAGGCTCAGAGCATCTGTCACTCCCAGAGAAGGTCAGGGTGACACCTGGGCCTGCAGCGGGAAGATGCCACTGCTATCTCCAACAGTCTTGAAAAATGGCAGTCGGTCACCTTCAGGGGCTTTAGGTCAGTGACAACAGTGTGGGTGTCATCCTGCTTGGTTTCTGGGGACAAGTGAGTTCTTTTAGAAGCCACAAGGTGCCTGGCTGGTCCCATCTGTCATTTGCAGCCACTGAGCAGCTGTCCTTAGAGTCGGGGAGACGCAGGAGCCCCCTCCCCTTCATGCCCTGAAAGCTGGTAATCCGGAGGGTGGTGTGAACTTGACACTCCCGTCCAACCCGAGCACGCTGCAAGGGGAGAGCTCAAGTTGCAGGCTCTGACGGATGCGCTGTGACAGCCCACGCTTCCCAGGGCTCTCAAGGGCTGTGCACGGGATGAATGAATCGGAGCTCTGGGCAAGTGTGCTCCACAGTGAGCTCCCGGAGAAGGAGATGGTGTTAGGGCTCCTGGACAGCCAGCAGGTCCGCTCCCCCAGGGACACACACTAGCAGGGCTGAGGGACACAGGAAATGTGGGAGGATCACTCCACAACCACATCTGCCTGCCAGATGGAAGGGGAGAGAGGGAGAGGGAGAGGGAGGAAAGGGAGAGGGAGAGGGAGAGATCGAGGGGGAGGGGAAGGGGGAGGGAGACTGAGACCAACATTGCTACACAGAGAAACAGATGACGGGAAATAGGGAAAGAGAGAGAGATGGAGAGAGACAGATAAAGAGATAAATAGAAAGAGCAAGAGAGGGAGAGAGATTAGTGGAAGAAAGGGAGAGAGAGACAGAGGAAGAGCGGGGAGAGGGAAAGATGGAGATAGAGGTGAAAAGCAGAGACAGGTAGAGACAGAGAGGCAGAGAGAGACAGAGAGACGAGCAGAAATACAGAGATGAGAGACCCCGAGAGGGCACAGAAATACAGAAGCAGAGACAAAAAGAGGCAAAGAGAAAGATGGAGGTAGATCCACAAATCTAGGGACAGAGAGATGCAGAGATACAGTAAGCAACAGAGACAGAGAGAGAAAGACACAGAGACAGAGAGACAGCTGAAGAACAGGCAGGTCTAAGCTGGCCATGGGGCTCCTCCTGCTGACCTCTCCCAGGACGCACCCTGTCCTTCCCTCCCAGGCCCACCCCAGCGCCCACCCCAGGACCTGGGAAGCTTCTTCCTGTGCATCTCGGACCCCTCGTCCCCAGGCTCACTCCTGCCTCAGGTCGCCTGCACTTTTTCCCCAAAGCAGGCATCCGCTGCCATTCTGAAAGTTCCGCAGCTGAGACTTGGCGTCTGCCTTTTGGCCGAGTCAGTGGGGAAGGGTGCCTTGCTTGTTCCCGTTCCTACACGCCCAGGTTTAGGTGCCACTCCTGGCTCTCCCATTTCATGGCTGTGAGTGTTATTTCTCCAAAGGGGATACCTCCTTTCTTCCTTTGGGGCAAGTTCCCAGGGTGGAGGGTAGGGGGAGGGACATTAGGAAAGGTGACTTGGGAAGTATCGGGGTACACGGAGCTGCTGGCAGTGGGAACAGCAACACATGAACTTCCATCTGCGCCTAAATCCGCTGCCACCACAACACATATATGTTCCATATATTCTTGCGGTCTTGGAGTTTTTCTATTTCCATTTCAAATGTCGGCCTCTTATCACTGTGAGGAACCTGCACCATGGGACCCTATGATCATCTTCATCCCGTGGTCCCCAGCCTATCAGGACTGACTTTCTCCTGCCTCAAAAATCTCACTGCCTTTCCTCATCCTCAGATAGACACCCCAAACCAGCAACCCCAGGATCACCTGGAATCACCCAAGATGACCAGGATCTTCTAACTCAATGCACAAGAATGATCCGAAAACAGCATGTGCCCGGGCCTTCTAACCAACCCCAGGTGCTCACTGCCACTTGATAATCACATCCCTGTCCTCTAACTAGTCTACACTGGGCTAACGTGTCATAGATCGAGTTCCGCCAGCTTTCTGATGCAGTTGGCTGCATCAGAAATCACAACACAAGACTCTGATGGGAGAACACACAGCTCCAGGCTATGGCTAAAAGTCTTTTGTTCAAAGCCAGAAAGATGTGGGGATAATCCAAGCTCCTCTAAGGGATGCTGGATGATCCAAGCACAAAACACTGGCTTTGCATATTGTAAAGCAGCGCCACATAACTCAGTAAAAAGTGGGCGTGTGATATGTATTAGATACGTCACTTTCCTGTGCTCGCTTGTGGATGTAAACATCCCACCCATCTCTCAAGCAGCCACCACAGTTCTTCCTCAAGCACCGTTTCTCAACTCCCAACTGGAGGTCACTAAGATGCCTCTGTCCGTCTCATGAGTCCTCCACACTCACCCGGCACTCAGGTCAGTCTCCATTTCTTTCTCTCAGTCCAAACACTGGACCTCCCATACCTCTCAAATGTCTAGCACCTTGTATGTCACAGATGATCAATAAAAATAAGTTGGTTATTAAAATGAAAAAGGAAGGTAGTCATGAACAAAGAGGCACTCAGAGAAAGGAAAGGACCCAGTGGTCTTCAGGAAATCCAGCACAGGTAAATCGGAAGTCAAGTGCATTCTACTGCCATCCTTGGAACTACCAGACATCCTGCCTAAAAGCACACAGGTCCTCCAGGCAGCTTGCGACCTCAACCACAGTTTGCCCGCAGATACTGTGAACTGGCAACCGGTGACAACGGGGACGGGAGTAAAGGAACCGAAGAGCTTGCAAGGGCACTGGCTGGGGGTCTCCTAGCATTAGTTTGTGGGCCATTGGCAGAGATGCGCAGACTGAGTTCAAGTTTTTGCGTCTTCAGGAAAGAAAGTCCATGGAGAGATAGAAAGGCAGAAATGGGGTCCTCTTGGAGTGGGTAGTCAGGAATGAGAGCGCCATAACAAGGACGTCCAGGGCTGAGACCCCAAGGACAGCCCCTCTAAGGGGATAACAGAGCTGGATGAACCCAGGAAGAGTCCAGGGAGGCGTACAGATGCTCAGGCACTTGGAAAGGTAGATTTTTTTGGTGACTGTGTACAGCAGGGCATACAGGGTTAGATAAAGATGTTACAGAGAATGGGGCACAGAGTCTAAAATCAGAATTTGCTGGCTTCAGATCCCAGGTGCGCCAGGTACTCTGTCACCACAGGGCAGCTACGTGACTTCCTGAGGCTTCGTTACCTGTCTGCTCGTAGGAGAATTAACACCGAGAGAGGCTGCTAGCTGCTTCTGCAATAGTACCTATGGCTAAGGCTCCACTTTCTGGCTGCTTTGGAAGCCAGGAGTACACAGAAGTGATCAACTTCTGGTCAGCGAGCTTTAATTGCAGAGCCTGGACAATTTTTTGGGGGAGATGCTTGGGATGCATTATGGTTTAGACTGGAAATGTCTTCCCGAGGCACCTGTGGTACAGGCTTGAGCCTCAGTCTACCAGTCTTCAGAGGAGGGGGCTTTGAGAGGCAAGCACATCATGAGAATTTTGATCATATCAGTGGATTAACCCACTGATGGATTCAAAATTGATGGCACTGATGGGAGATGGTGAAAGCTGAAGAGGAAGAACCTCACTAGAGGAAGCAGTTCATGGGGTGTGACCTTGATGACTATATTTTATTCCCGGTCTCTGAATTTTTCTCTTCCCTTCCTGGCTGGCATAGGGTGCTTGGCTTTCCTCTGCCACTCCCTGCTACCATATTTCTGCAGTGGAGGAAGCAGACCAGGGATTGGGGACCTCTGAAATGAAGCCAAACTAAACTTGCCTTCCTTTAAGTTGTTTTTCTCAAGTATCTGGTCACAGTGACAGAAAGTTGCCTGACACATGTACCTTTTTCTTGTTACATTTTGCATCCATCCATCCACCCATCCATGTATCCATCCATCCATACATCCATCCACCTGTCCATCCATTCATCCATCCATCTACCCATCCAACCATCTATCCATCCATCCCTCCATCCACACATTCATCCATCCATCAACCCATTCACACATTATCCATCTACCCATCTATCCATTCATCCACCCATCCACCCATCCACACATCCATGCATCCACACATCCATCCATCCATCCATCCACCCATCCACACATCCATCCCGCAATCCACACATCCATCCATCCATCCATCCATCCATCCATCCATCCATCCATCCATCCATCCATCCATCCATCCACCCATCCACACATCCATCCCGCAATCCACACATCCATCCATCCATCCATCCATCCATCCATCCATCCATCCATCTATCCATCCATCCACACATCCATTCATCTGTCCATCCATTCATCCATCTATCTACCCATCCATCCATCTATCCATCCATCCCTCCATCCACACATTCATCCATCCATCAACCCATTCACACATTATCCATCCATCTGTCTATCCATTCATCCACCCATCAACCCATCCACACATCCATGCATCCACGCATCCATCCATCCATGCATCCAACCATCCATACATCCATCCCGCAATCCACACATCCATCCATCCATCAACGCATCCACACATCCATCCATCCATCCATCCATCCATCCATCCATCCACCCATCCACCCACCCATGCATTCGTCCTATGACTTTTAGGGTTGACACAAGCAGCAACCGGCAAGACGAGGTTGTGGGTGGCAGAGAAGGCACTGTGAGGATTTTATAACCCTGAGACTGTGGAACATTCATCTTTCGTTAACACCCAGATAAAGCTTCTCTGTTGTTCTTGTTCATTACTGTTTTGTTTTCTATTAGAGTCACATCTGCTACTACCATCCTCACAACCTCTTTTAACGAACAGGATTAAGTGAAACTTCCACTGCAAAGTGCTGAGCAAGCATCTGGCCAACAGCATAGAGGCAGAGAAAGCAAGGTCTCCTGCTGTCAGGCAGGTCTTCAAAAGACAGACAGTAGTCACGTGAGGCAGATGACAAATTCAACTGTAAGAGATTAACAAAGGGAAAGCATCAGTACCACCTAGGAAACATTTTCTTGTACAGAAGATACGAAGCAAAGGCAGACACAAATAGTTGTTCAATAATACATGCCCAGGATGGATAGGAAACAACTTTGAAGAAAATCCCAGCTCTGACAGCAGATGAAAATAAATCAGGTGGGGGAAAGACACAGACCGAGAGAACTGACATAGGCCCGTGTCAAAGGCAAAGCAAACAGATGCATTGCATAAAACGACCGCACAAAATCAATGCCACGGTAGGACCACGAATGTAACAGGAGAAAGGTCAGAAGTGAGCTCCAGCGAAATGAGAACGAACACTTGTGTGATGAGCTCAGAAGGAAGAGGGTGTTTGGACATTCAGAAATGCTGAGACTTTTGGGCGTTCAAAAAAATTTAATTGTAATTTATTTTTTTCTTTATCTCTCTAAGGATAGTGAAAAAAATCATCAAAAGAATGGTTTCACTGTCATTGTTTGATGGTCCACTTTTGATGCTTTGTTTTTGGGACTTGAGCAACTACTTCTAAGATAACAATATGTAATTTATCAACTAGTGATTCTTTGCTGTTTTTTTTTTTTGGAAATCCTGTATTATTTCTAACCTTTTCCCCTTTATTTTTCTCTAAAATAAAAAAAAAAAAAGGAATTGATGACTGGTGTTTTTATGCATGGCATTAAAGTAATCTTCATTTACGTATATTATAACTTTAGCTACAGAGTGAATCTCTAGCCCAAATAGTGTCTAACAGGTTTTCTCGAGTAACATGAAGTTTCATGTGAAAATATGTTTCACAGATTCTACTGGAGAGAACAAAACCGATTCAGGAGTGCTTTTTCCCCCCATGAAAGAGAAAATGGTTGGGGAATTAAGCCTGTTAGTATATGTCTAAATACTAATAACAACATACAATAAATGCAATTTGAATAAGTCCATGAACACCACTTCTGATTTCCTAAGTCACTCCTTCCCCTATGTCACCAAAACACAGTATTTCCTTCTTGGAACAAACTCAGCTCAAGTCCTGCGATCATGTCTACTCTGCTACTGTGCTCTGTGAGCACATAACAGAATGAATAGCTGCCTTGGTGAAAAGACAAACGCTTATAGCAATGCAGCCTCCTCGTGGTAATCAGATGCAGAAGGGCACAGAACCAGCAGCCACCCAAACTATTAAAAAAGGGAAAACTCAGAGCAGTGTTTCCACACAGGCTAGGATGTGAGAGCCACACCCAGCGGTCTCGCTTTTATTCGGTGCAAATAGAGGCAAAATTAATTTCTTAATAGCATGAGAATTTTAAGTAGTAAATAATGCAAGCATTTTTTTTTCTTTACTGCCATGGTAGTGTGGTTTTGATGTTTTTTTTTAAAAAAAAAATAATTGCTTATCTCTTCTTTTGAATAAGAAAGCTGGCCAGGACCACATTCCTTTAGAATTAATTTTACTATCCTACCACTTTGTGTGGTAATTTGAAGATTTTGTTTTTCTAATCAAAAGAAGAAAAGAAAAAAAAAAAAACATTTCCAGCAAACTCAAATCAAACATGCAGCAGGTTTTGTGAGAGCCTACCAATTCGACATGAGGAAGACTACATTTTCTGAGCTTATTTCTGTAGCTTCTTGGGGAGCTTATTTCTCATGAACACATGACATTTCGAATAAATGCCACATTTTTCCTAAGCCATGCCAACATTCTACACATTTGTAGAAAATGCATTATTTAAATGGCAGCCATGCACCTTTTAACCATGGGTGCCTGTGCTGAAATCCGTGTCCTTAGTGATACCAGTCTACAAACATGGTAGGATGAACTGTGATAGAGCAAGATGGCCTTGCTGGTGCAAGGCAGCATAATCTACATGGCAATGATGCCACTGGATGCCTAATTGGGACAGTCAGTAAAGGCACCTTGAGAAGCTTCCAGGCAGTTCTTGTTGCCTGGTAGCCATGGACCTCTGGTAATGCAGCTCCCTGAGGAAGGAATGAACCCCGGGATGGCTGTGTTTGCTAAATCTTGCGCTGTACTATTAGGGGACCACCCATGCACACACATTCCATCCTTGACCAAACTATGAGGGGGCTCCATGACAACTGTCTTCATTATGCACTGCATGGCACTATATCCTAGAATATGACCACATCTCAGCATGGTATTTCCATGGTATCTCAGCATCCAAGGCATCTCAGCATGGTGTATCCAAATGGTCTAGGAGATCTCACATGAATATGAGCATTATCTTGTATAGACTGTAACCATCAGCTTGACAGTGAGACAAGAGGAGGAGAAGAAGGAGGAGGGCATGGAAGGGCAGGTTAAGGGCCATGTATGCGATTAAAACATATTAAACACATTGGATACCCCAACATGTGAAGCTAAAGGGGGTAGCAGGGCATGAGGGGTCACATGAGGGGGTGAGTAATACATGTTACTTACTCAAATAAATCTGCAAAAATGAAATCCATTAATTTGTACAACCTAGACATATTGATAAAAATGGGAAAAGAGAAAATCCCACAGCCAGGTGACTGACCTACCTTTGAAGATCAATTTCATCCTCACATAACTTAAGTTGAAGTTGGGTTGAGTTTTTAGCAACATTGATCCCAATGTCAAAATTTAAAGTGGCCATTTTCAGTATGCGTTAAAGAGCGAGTGTCAGAGCGATTTGTATGCCAAAGTTTAAGGGAACAATTTTTAATACACACTGTACAGTAAATGTTTAATTCAAAATTTCCATCTTAATGCAAAAAAAAGTTACTGGCCTGTGAGTCCTTTTAAAATGGAATGGGAACAGTGATATTATATCATAATTCCTTAAGTTTTTAATTTGGTGTGAACAGTTAATGTTTGACTCACAATTTGCATGTTAATGCAAAACAATTTATCCTGGTTACAGCTATTGTGGTGTAAGTGTGGGAATAATGATATTGCAGTATTGAATTATGTCATTCAATTGGCCAAGACACATATTATAGAGAAGATATTGTATATACAATTAAAAATATTGTATATAAAATTAAAATCTGATCTTAAAAGAGCAGAAATGAAATTTCAGCTCAGCGTGCTTTGCAAATCAATATTTAATGAGTCTGGAATTGTAAGACTTAAGCCTCCAACCAATCAGGACAAATAGTAATTGGATCTGGAAAGTATTTCCAGAGAGTTGGGAGATTTCTGGCATCAAGGAACTATTGCACCACCCACGTCTCTCTTTGAGGAAGGAATAAAGCCTCCTTCCCAAGTGCTGCATTGCAAAAACTCCCAGCATGTACACAGAATCCTTTATAACTAGCTGTCGGGACTGCAGAATAAACAGAAATTGGTTCCACTCTACCACTGTCTGATACTAAACCTTAATCCCACATTTCTATTCTTTCTTTCTTTCTTTCTTTCTTTCTTTCTTTTTTAACCGGTACCGGGGATCGAACTCACGACCACATGGTTGCAAGGCAGGCGCTTATGCCGCTGAGCTAAATCCCCAGCCCTTTCATTATAAAATACTTTGATAACCCTCTGTCACACTTACAATTTATGCAGAATATCTACATTGTCTAACACTTCCTGACAAACTCCTCCCAAAGTAGGTCTAAGATGAAACTTATTCAACAAGTCCTAGCATAACTTCCCTTTTCTCCAGTTGACAGAAAGCTCTGTATGTAACACAGTCACTGTCTCCTTCTGCATTCCTCTCTTCCTAGTTCTTTGTACACTTCTCAGCAGGTAATGCTCTCAAATGTAAACACCTTCTAGGTGGATAGTGTTGTCTAATCTTCTCAGCTGACAGATGCCCAGGGTGAACAAGGTGCATTCTACACTGCACTTGCTCAATAAATATTTGTAGAAAAAGATGACTAGATAGAATCCTAAATAACTAAACACCAAGGCACGCATGTAAACCAAGACATGCCTGAGTTTCAGATATACTCTGAAAAAGATATCAGATCTTCATAAAATCCACAGTGTATTGAATCGACTTTGTTACATATACAAGTCTAGCTTTCAGATGTTGTGATTCATCTTTTTCTGTGGCTGGTTTAAGGCATAAGAGTTTAAGGAATCTCACCAAAATGTTCTGCAAATTTTATCCCAGGGCTAACTTCCTACCAGACACTGGGTCTCGGTTTTCTCACTTATTTCTATTTTCTTTCTTCCTGTCTTGCTTGGATGTTTCTCTCCAGTCCCTGATCCTGTAAGTTCTTTATGGCTTTTCTAAGGGAGGAAGGGTGTTGGTTGTCTTAAAATGCCATTCTGCAAAGTTCCAGACAAGATGTCACACTTCTTTAAACCCCTGGGGGCCACAGACACTTTGCTCATGGCACTTCTTCATGCTCCATATGAAAGGAAATTGGGAAATTCCATTGACTAGAAGATTCAGACGTAAATGCTATAAGGTGACCTGAAAAAAATGGTACTTCTATCGAATTGTGGTTCCAGAGGTAAGATACATTCATAAAATCACTGCAGGTCGAGAATCCCAGGGCCATACATGAATTTTGTCTTCTAGCACATAGAGCAAGGAATTACCCTGAACTTAGGTAGGAGCCGACAGCTAGGAATTATTAAATCTTCCGTGAGAGACTAGTTTTCTGGACCTAAACTCCGCAGGAGGGATTTTAAATCCAAACTCAACATTCACTTCAGAAATGTGCAAAACTGCATAAAATGCTACATTTCCCCGACTCCTAGGTACCCTAGCGATAGGAATATGGTTGCCATTCCGAGTTTCAAGGGTGTAAAGGAGAGCTCAGGTCACACCGAGAATGACAGCACACTGACGTTTGTTCACTTATGTTTGTTCCACCTGCCTCAGATGCCAGGAAAAGCAAATTAGAACTTGTTACGGACACAGCATGTGATGAAAAGGACATTGGTTTGGGGAGTGTGATAACATCCATGCATTTTCATTTTTGTTTTGCTTTAACAATCTAAACCTAGCAAGTATACTTGCAGCATGATGAAATACGGATTTGACAGTTCATGATCCACCATGTTTGAAGCTGGGCAAAGGAAATCAGGCTCAGATTTACACGACATCATTCGTTCACTCATGCATTTCTTCATTTATTCTCTCACAGGGCGATAGCAGAGGAGAGAAGGGACAGCTCCACAGATGGGTGGACGACGAGGCCTTGCAGGAGGGTCTAGGGAAGGACGTACAACCAACTTCCCGGAGAGAAAGGAGAGAGAACCAAGCAAAGGACATTGACAGTCTTAAGTATCCAGGGGCCTCTGTAGAACAAAGCCCTCTTGTAATTTCATCTGTCCATGTGGCACAGACCACACAAAGCATAAGAAACAGGGACAAGTCCTGGTACTCACTCTGTGGTGGGTGCCAGCGCACACCATTCAGGTAGGCATTGCAGTAGTGGAAGAGAAACTCGTGGTCGGAGCGCTGGCTTTTCCCTTGTAGCAGGGGCATCAGGTCCCGTCCGTCTATGACCCTGCACGATAAATCAGCCACTGAGTCAGCGGTACTTATAGTGCTTAGTCCTAAAACATCCTCCCAGCGGACGAGAAAGCTATACCGTCTCACTCCAGTAACGCACATGGAGAAGATAAACCCAGGCTGACCAGACGCCGGGTACTGCATGTGGATTGTGGCTCTGTTCATGCAGTAACTCTTTACATGCCCCCCACACACCCTGACTTGAGAGGCTGTTTTTATTGTCAGGCAGAGGAGCCTGGGGTCTGACCAGGCAAGGAATTTATCTGAGATGACTCGTAAGAGCGCAGGGGATTCAGGTAGACAGTTTAGCATTCACCTCTGGATCACTCTCCTGATCCACTTCTTCTGCCTCTGCTTCGCAGATTGCTGGTTTGCCAAAAGCAATGCTTTATCCGTGAGTTAGTGGTCAGCGGAGAAGAAGAGCATCTGAGAGTTTGGATGGAGAAACATACCACACAGGATGGGACAACCTGAGCCACACAGATATCAAAGACAGTTTCTCAATTCGAATGAACACATCCTGTGAATGGAAGAACTAGTCCCAAAGGAGTGAAAATGCCCTTTCCCACCAGGCATCTGGCTAGACAGAGGAGGAAAACTTTCCAGTCTGCAAACAGATGTGTACTGAGAAGGCTTAGTCATGTGAGATCCTGAATGCCATGGGAGGGAAAGACTGAGAGAGAGGGGGAGGAATCAGGCAGAAATGACAGTTGGAACACCAGGAGAGCGCCCCATAGAGAAGGCGGATGTGACAGTGAGAATTCAGGAGAGGAGAAAGTGCCTTCTGACTCCTCCAAAGCAAGGGGATCCCTATTCTTCTGGGACCCTATCTGGACCTTTAGTTCTTAACTTTCGCTTTTGGTCCCCAGGTAGAAACAAAATTCCACATACAAGTTAAGAATGTGGGCGAGGAATGTGCTTTTGATTAGTACTCGAGAGCTAAAACAGGTCGTGATAATCGGGTGAAATTTAATTAAAAAAAAAAAAAGAGATTCCAAATGGATGGGACTAGAGATCCCATCCAAGAAGTGAAACCAGACTCAGGAAGATAAATATTGCATGCTTTCCTCAATGCATGGTGTCTTAAACCAACAGAGATGACAGCAAATTAGACCCTTCTAATTTGGGAAGGAGTAAGAGTAAGCGGGAAAGGGTGTGTGGAAGGGTATCGGGAGGGCGGGTGTCCCCAAACCTGTTATCTGCATGTATGAAAATACCACAACGAAATCCAGGGCTTCTTAAAATTAGTATACAGCAATAAAAGTATTTAAAAAGAATTTCAAGTCTCATAATTTTTTTTTCCTTCTTAAAAGCAAACTGTTTAACTCGAGGAGAACAAAGTGCAGTCTGCAAACTGCTTTTCTTTTAAATGCAGATAGCTTCTCTCTCTCTCTCTCTCTCTCTCTCTCTCTATATATATATATATATATATATATATATATATATGTATACTCTTTCCTAGAAACAGGTAATAAATCACACTGCTGAGGACAACTGCTGTTTAACAGGACTGCAGCAATATGGCCTGTCAGAAGGAAGCTTGTTTCTGCCATGGAACAGAAAATGACCCTCATGATCCAGACTTTAAATAGGTGTCCTCTGAGCCAGCAAGACACCTGGGTTGGTTTTAAACCAAGTGTGGGATCCACAGTGAACTCTGCCCATCGCCCAGAGGTCAGCACATCGATGCCACTGTCAGCACATTATTAAAAAAATTTTTTTTTAATAATGCCATGCTTGGGGGGAGAGAGGTCAGTCCACTGGCAATGGGACACACAGCACCGTCCAATGGAAAATAAGAATACGTAGTCTGATTGGCGTTTGAATTGCAGACAAACTCAAGTTATCGTGGTGAGTTTACATACGCAACCGTGCTATGAATCGATGTTTCTTCTTGACTGCTGGTGTCTCTTTGGGACTGTCCTTCCCTTGGAAGGGAAGGTTGCTCTCTGGGGGTTCCTGGCTGGCCATTATGGCAGTGATGGGAACAAGTGCCCACCTCAGAGAACTCCCGGTCAGCTTAAATCGTACGAGGCAGCTCTCAGATAACAGGTGGCACGTTCTGGTCCCTCTCGGATTTACCGCAATGACATCATTCCTCTATCAGGGTGCTGTGCTGGGTCACAGCACCCGGAAGCTACACAACACACTTTTCCATCTGCCTGGCATGTCCTCTCCACCTGCCCTACACGTAGCCACAGCTGGTAGGGACCACGTTCAAGACAAAGCCCAGACAGTGCCCGACTTAAACAACAATGCTTCTCACAAGGTTTTACTGTATAATAACGCAACACTCATACATACTCCTTCAGCAGACCATATGGATCCAGCAATACACTCGTGAGATTCCCTATCATGATGCTGTGTGATCAAGCTGGGGCGGCTGGCAGTTTAGGTGTATCCTATGCATTTCTGACTTACGATAGTTCCAGTTTGCAGTGAGTTTCCCAGGGAAGAGTCCCACTGTAAATCAAGGAGCACTGGCATATACTTCTGTAATAAATCAAGAGGCCGCTGTTACTGCTTGTGTCTAGAAGTCTCCCCAAAGCCTCATGCAGGCAACATGTGGGGCTTTGCAGAGGTGGCTGGACCCAGGGTGTGTGAGGTTGCGATGAACTGTGTGACACTGGCACGAAGGGTGTGTGCTTACTACAGTAGTCCACTGATTGGTTTGGCGCAGACAGGCTTGTGGATAATGGGCAGGCCCGCTCTGCATGATAGTGCCAGCCTCCCTAAGGGTGTGTAGCCTGCATACAACACAAGGGATAAAAGCAGAGCTGCTGTGGTTGGTGATTGCTGCTTTTTCGCTACTTCCCTGCCATGGACTGTTTCTCCTCGGTGATGGCCCTCTGCCATGCCATCCTGCCTTGGAACTGGGTGACTCTGGACTGAAACCTCTACAGACTGGGAGTTAAAATAAACCTTTCCTCCTTTAACTTGGGGTGTCCAGGATTTTGAGTCACCAATGGGGAAGGCAAGCAAGACAGAACCCTAACTATTCAGAAAGTTATTTTCACAATCCAGAAAAAAATAGGTTTATGGTAGTCACTGTGAAACCCTCCACCATATTTAGCTCGAACACAAGACCATCTACAAGTAGATGCGCAGGTCAAGGCGGGATTTTTTCCCCATGAAGATGGTTGTGTTTTACTCTGCAGAACAGATGTTAACTAACGAGAAGCCCCTTCACCCCAGCTCTCTTACTGGCAAAGCACTCTGGGAAAGAGATCTCTCTCATTCCATGAGCCGAAGTGCTGGGAGGGTTTAAAAAAGCACTTCCCGGTCTCTGTGAGGCAGCAGCCACAGTGCACATTACAGTCGTTATTTCTTTTCTTACCTTAAAAAAAAAAAATCAAATCATTTTAGTTTACCCATGAACCAAGAGATGCAAAACAGTCCACCTCTTTGATTCTCCAGAGGGGCCACAGTCTGCTTCCCCCCATCTCCATGGAATAGTTTACAGCCAGAATTTAATGTTTTCAAAAAAAGATAACCGATTATACCTTGTCGTGACCCTTTACTACCAATGATAGAAAGGCTTGTGCTGCTGTGGAAATACCGTGTCTGCTTGCAAAAATGAGCCCACAGAAAGGTTTCTCATCTTGATAAATTAATACAGTTAGGTGTTTTCTTCCTCCTCCTCTACTTTCTCCTCCTCCTCCACCTCCTCCTCTTCTTCTTCTCCTCCTCCTTCTTCTCCTTCTTCCTTTTCTCCTTCTTCTCCTTTTTTCCACCTGTCTTCTTATCTATCCATCTCCTTTTCCTCCTTCTCCTCCTCCTCCTCCTTTTTCTTCTTCTCCTTCTTCTCCTCCTTTTATTTTTGTCCTCTTCCACCTTTTGCTTCTTCTTTCTTTCTCCTCCTCCTCCTGTTCCTCTTTCTCTTCTTCTTCTTGTCCTCTTCTGCTTCTCCTCCCCCTCCCTCTCTCCTTCTCCCCTCCCCCTCCCCCTCCTTGTCCTTCTCCTTCTCCTCCTTTTCCTTCTTCAACACCCAATTGTTTGCATTTACCAGCCCATGCAAAAAGTTGCCCTGCACTATGTTCAGAAAGAGCTTGACTGGAAACCCTGGTGGTAGGTAGAAAAAGTTTTCTGAATATGCCTGGTCAGGATGGCTACAGAAAGCTTTTCAATAGGTCAGACTACTTAACAAACAGGAAACAATGAAATGCCTCTGAAGAAAAATCTCCACTGCTGGCCATGCTCTCAGGTAGCCACACCAGGGGGTCCATTCAGTGAGCTATTTTCTCTAGCAGCCTTGAGACTCCTCAAAGCAAAAATCCTTCCTTTGCACCATTTCCCTCCACTTTGACTTGAGTAGAAAGGCTGGATTCTCTCTATTCTTACTAAAGTAGAAAGTCTGGCTCTCAGATTTGCTCATCTCCAGGTTTTAACTGATCAACAAGGGCTCTAGAAGGGCCAGACTACTCCATGAGGTTTACAGCATTCTGCTCGAAGCATGGGCATCCACTCCACAGAAATTCTCTCCTTCCAAGAAAACACCCAAGAAGAAGTAGGGCCACCTTGCTAAGAACTCAGGTCCTTCCCTCTGAATGAATTACGTTTCTTGAGATACGCAAAGTTAACACAATGCTCAACAAACAAACAAACAAGCAAACAAAACTTCTAGCAAAGCTAATTTCTACCCACCTTAGCAGGGAAGATGTAAGGCTGTGTTCAGAGGGAAAAATTCTATTTATCAAATTTATAGATGGGTAAAGATATGGAGAGATGGTCTAGAAGCTTTTATTATAAAATTTGGATGGGAGTTTCTATTCTAACCACATTTTCCATTGAAGAACAATGACTTTGAGGGCAGAATTTTTCTCCCTCAGCTCTTCACACATATTTTTAAAGATAATTCTCTGTGGTACGAGTTGTCTTGTGCACTGTGGGATGTGTAGTGTAACCTTGGGTTTGACCCCTGGGAGACAGTGGCATCCTGAGATGGGATAAACAAAAAATGTCTCCAGCCACTGATGAATACCCCATAAGGAAAAGAGTTAGGCTGTGTCATATACGCTGCCTGGGACATTCAAAGCCTCCAGGACAAGTACACAAGAATGTGACCCAATGTAGGTGCCAAAATGTTTTACACAAGATATTGTACAAACACTTTTATTCCCACAAGACCTCTGGAAGCAGATTTCTGCTTTCTAATATATGTTGTCTCTGGGACAATGAAAACACCTGAAGCTGGACCAGTCTTAGGAGTTTGGACTCTAACACAGAGATAAATACCTGGGGGGTGATTTAGGTCCATACGCTTCAATGAGACTACCTACAGATGCTGTTTTAACAACTTAAAATGGGTAAGTTTTATCCCAAAGGTGAAAACTGGAGCAAATGAGCAGATTAAAACACGAGAGTGAGATTTCTGCTTCTGCAGAAAAAAAGATGCTCTGTAAATTACTGCCAATTTTTCTGCTGCTATAGTGGAAAAGCAAGAGTTTGAGTTAAAAGCCTCCTTTAGCTCTCACATTGGATGGCTCTATGGCCGTGGGTGAATACGAAATGTGGAAAAGGAAAGAATCTGACATGTTACTACTATCGCCTGTAGAAAAATGGCAAATATCCGTGCTTTCTGTGTGTTGTACTTTACATACATGAATGTCTTTTTTAATTGGTACTGAGGATTAAAGCCAAGGTCTTTGCACTGAACTACATCCTCCTCCCTTTGCAGTTTTACTTTGGGACAGAATCTTGCTAAATTGTCCCCAGGCTGCACTTGAACCTGAGATCTTCTTGCCTCAGTCTCCCCAGCAGCTGGTTATAGGAGTGTCTCGCCATGTTGGACACACAGGTGCCCTTAACCCTCTGTCATCCTTGTTAAGGTCTGGGCTTTTTTTTCTTTTTTTAACTAAACAACATCTCAAGGCTAAGTAACCTTCAACACTCACTGGCTTTTGTGCAGACAAAGATCTGAACCCAAGCAGTGCGGAGGGTAAGATCTCCATCCTTACCCGTAGCACCAGCCACTCGCAAAGTGTTTTAACCCTGGGGATCCCTGAGATCTTTCCAGGATATCTAGGAAAACATTATCATTTTCCTAATTCCAGGACGGCATTCTTAGTTTTTTAAAGACGGGGTCTCACTGTTTTCAGAATGCATTTTCTTTGCATTCAAAAGGGAAGACAAAATCACCCTCACTAGATTGAAACACTGTGGTGTTGTGGGTTTTGAAATCATTTCCAGTTTTAACTGCTTGCTAGGTATGAACAGCAGTGAAGATGACCCACACTGAAGAGCTTTGAGGTCCTCAAGTCAAATGTACGTAAGTCTTGAGACCACAGCGTCTGACAATGTCTGGACACGGAAGCCTGTCTTTCTTGTGTGTGTGTGTGTGTGTGTGTGTGTGTGTGTGCGTGTGTGCATGTGTTGCAACAAGCATGTTACTAAGCAGATTTTAATAGCAATAGAAAAAAACACACAAAAAAGAAACAAACTTGAAGGGGTCAGGGATATAGCTCAGTGGCACAGTGTCGGCCTGGCAAGCGTAAGGTCATGAGTTCGATTCTTGGCACAAAAACAAACAAACAAAGCCCAAAAAGAAACAAACTTGAAAACACCAGAACACCATCTCTGGTCTCCAAGTGGCACAGCCGTCATTTCTGTCTTTGGTTCACTCTTTTCTCTTCCTCCCCCTGTCAGGCGAATTTAAATAAGATTTGCAACTGCCTGCATGACATTACCCTGGCCTGCCACCAAACTAATGAAAACAATTAATCAGCGTGCTTCACTTAAAAGTCCCTCAGATTGGTAATAACGTTTAAGAAGCAAACCACTGGCAATGTCACAGGAAGCTGTATTTAAATTTAAGGGAAAGACATTTCATTTAGAACCTGCTAAATGAGGACCTGCTGGGAAACAGGCCGTGGTTCACTGGGGAGCCAGCTGCCTTTCCTGCTGCCGCAGCTCAGAGCTGCTGAGCAGGCTGGAAGGACAGGGGTGGCATCAAACGGGGCAGCGGCCCTGGGGGCTGAACAGCAAGCCCATGATGGGAACAGAGGAATGGGTTTGGCAAGAAGGCTGGAAAGAGCAGCCTGGATTAAATCATCCATCCACAGCTCTGTCCCTTAGACATGTTCAAGGCTGTTGGTTGGAATGTAAATTCCAGAAGCCACCATAGAGGACCACGTGTGGGTTCCTCAATAAACTAAAAGGAGACCCACTCTATGTCCACTCAGCTATGCCCGGCTTGGGTACACCCACAAAGGACATGACCTGGGTGTGCAGAAGCCACACCTGCAGCCGTGTTTATTACTGCATTAGCCTCAATACACAGGGAGAAGAATCAAAGTAAGTGTCTCTGAGTAGATGACCAGATTAAAACCCAAAGACAAGAATGACAACAACAAAAACTTGTCTGTGTACCTAATGGAATGCCATTCACTTAGAAGGAGGAAGGAATGCTGTCCTTTCCAGCAACGCAGATGGAACTGTGGGACATCATGCTAACCAAAGCAAGGCAGGTACAGAAAGACAATGCCGCTCTGCTTCCATTTATAAAGGGAACGGAGGGAAGTAAAACTCATGTTGGTTCACAGAGACTGGAGAATAAGGAATAGGGAGAGAGATTGTTTGCAGAAGCTAAAAAAATATGTGCAAATCGTACAGAAGAAGCGAATAGAATAGTCAGCAGAGAACTGCCAAGCATCATGGGGAGGATGGATGGAGGCAAGATAAATGGAACCAAAATACACTCCAACTGGGGAATTAATGGTGGGCATTCTACAGCACAGAAACACAGCTCTGGTCCACAACAATGTACGACACAGTACAGAATACCTGGAAGAGCCCAAAGGGTCCCCCCACACAGCAATTATTCATAAACGGTTGCAGGAATGGAAATGCTAGTTATCTTGGTCTGATCACTACATGTTGTGTACATGTATGGAATGGTTTTACCGTTCCCCATAAATAGGTATAAAGATTATGCGTAAATTAAAAACATTTTCTAAAACATTCAGTGTCTTTGAGTTTCCTCCTGGGATGACAGGATAGACACAAGGATGTTCTGTTTTGTTTTACATTACTCAACACCCACAGCAAGACAGAGAGAACAAATCTAGCCAAAGTCAAATGAGACCTTGTGAGGCAGGGAGTGACCACACCGACCACCTTGATGCATAGTACCTGTCTTGGGGCAGTGATGCTCCAGCAAGTTTGACTACTGTAGGAAATATATCCATGTTGCTCGTTGGCTCATCAATCTCTAGGCCAGCCTGTATCACTCTTGGCCATCGAAGGATGCCTGGTATCCGAATACCTCCTTCCCAATTATTTGCTTTTCCTCCTAAAGAGAGATAACAGGGAGAGTTCAAACTCTTCCAAGTGCTCTAATTACATAGATTGAATGAGTTCTTCCAAAGCAATGCAGTGCATGTGTTAGTAAAAAAAAAAAAAATGACATGGTCAACACTATGATAGATATAGTCAGTACTGTGCTGATTGTGACCCATGACTTTGCAGTTAAGAAGACTCAAATCTCAAAGCCACAAAAACTCAAGTCCATGACTTTGAAGCTGACAGTACAAGTTTTATTTCTACTGGTTATCAGATGTGCTAAGTAAAAGAGTGAAATTATCCACATTCATATTCTGGGGACCTTATCAGCAAATGGAACTTTGAGAATAAGATGAAATATTTTGAGCTGAGGAACTGGTCTTGGGTTACAACAGTGGATCCAAGGGTAGCACAGTGTTCTTATAATGGAAAGAGGGAGGAGAAAACACAGGGTCAGAGAAGCCAAGGTTGTCATCGTAGGCAGAGAATGGAAGATGGAACTCTGTTGGCTTTCAACCCTGAGTTGAACAGGCTGACCAAATGAAAGCAAGAAACTTTGAGAAGCTAGAAAACGTGAGAAAGCAGATTCTCCAGTAGTCTTCAGAAAGAGAGGAGCTATGGAAATACCTTGGCTATTTTAGATCAGGAAGACCTGCATTTTGCACTCCCAGAAACGTAAAGCAATAAACTCAAGCTCCTTCAGCCACCAAATTTGTGATCCACTGGCAGAAGATCCAAAGGAGAAGCAGACACAGCCTTATGCCCTTGGACAAAATTCCCACAGTGTCCTGTGCACAGAATGATTATCCCAAGTGCCTCTGAGAAGCCACAAAATGAGGTCATTGTCATCGTGATGTTTAGCTGATCCCCAAGCTATCTCTTGGTGGCTGGTTGAGGAAACAAGCTTTGCACACAGACAACAATTAGAATATAATTAAATAAAGCAAGAAAAGGCTCCCAAGATGGTCTAAATGGGGTACTCAGAGTGGAACAGTGTCAGTAGACACTGTCACAGGATGTCAGTGTACCACAGGTCATGCTTGGGGATGGTTGAGCAAACTGATTCATTGCTCTTATTCCAGAGTCTAGAGCCATCTAAACAATTTTCAGAAGTTAGGTTGGAAAAAAGGCAGCCAGGCTGAAGTTCACCCATAGCAAAGAAAACAACTGCATTCAGGAAAAAAAAAAATGGTGGGAGGCATGAATCAGAGTTAAATGATTGACCAAGCTAAAAAAATAACATTAATTCTTAGTAGAGATAAAATGCATGAATTCACAGTGGACAGGAATGTCATTTAGATTTAGGAAGTTAAATTTTTATTAACATTAGTTCCAGGGATCTTAAGCAAGTGTTCATGGCTAAAAGACAGTGTTTTACACTCACACGCTGTAAGCTGAATTCTACTCATCAGCAAGATATTTCCATGGTGGACTTTCACACACAGACACACACACACACACACACACACACAGACACACACACCGGAGAAAAATTCATACATAAACTCATGTCATAGTGTGTGGATTCTATGCCAGGTTCCTAGCTCATTTTCAATTTCATCCTTTGAGGTACAGTCTCGCTAAGTCACTAAATTACCCAAGCTAGCCTCACACTTGTGGTCCTCCCATCTCAGTCTCCCAGAATGACAGAATTACAGGTGTGCACCACCACACCTGGCTGCCTTCTTATCTTTCCATTCCACCAAGCTCATGCTCTGTGCCCTTTAGATTCAGCAATCACAAGAAAAGGAACCACGAAACAAAGACTAGTTCCATTAATAACTCTGATATACACATACTGACAATCAGTCAAAATAAATCGGAATCAGTAAATGGGAAATGGATCCAAGTCTTAAACTAAGCAAAAAGTGCCCTTGGAAAAATTTACTCCTGCAACAGAAAACAAATAAACCAACCAACAAAAACCCAAAAAACTAGATCCTGCAATAGAAAAAAAGGATCTTGGTGGGAAAAACTAGCAAATTTGAAACTATTTACAGCTAGCTAATGGGGAGCAATGAAGGAATTTGGAGACATATTCCATGGTTATGGTAACACAGCAGAAAGCTATGCAGAGAATGTACAGGAACTTTCTTTAGTACTTCAGTGATTCTTCAATAAATCAAAAATGACTTTGATGTGCGCGTGTACCTATAGCGTGAGCTCGCTTGTTCCAAATGCTTGAGACACTATGTGTGATGGATCAAGTCCGGAGTGCTAAAAGTACTATATAAAACTGCTGCCACAAAGTGGCATGGCCATGTGTGTAGTGTGTAGAAAACATGAATGAGTTTCACGTTTAATTTGTGTTGCTTCCCTCAAGGTATCTTATTACACACACGCATGTATTCCAAAAACCTCAAAAGCAAAAGATAATCTGAAATCTATAGAATTTCCCATGGCATTATGTAGTCACTGAAAAAGTTTCAGATTCTGAGGGCATTTTGGATTTCTTATTAGGGATATTCAACATATACATAGGCATGTATATAAAATATATATTATGGATTTATGTGATAGAGTAAAATCTTTAGTATATATGAATATATAAAACATATTATGTATGAATCAATAAGCATTCACTGTTCAAGTCACAGGAGAAGGAACAAGCTGATGCATTCCCTCAGAGGACTGCAGAAGGGTGGGATCTTGATAGTCAGAATGGTTAAAGTTCCCTGCTCACCTATGGGTGGAAGGAGACATCTTATCTCACTAACTGTACCCCAGAGGGTGCTGTTTCTCTCCATGTTAGAGAAGCATGAGCTGAGGCTGAAACATCAACCAATGTGGAGAAAGCCAGTCCTTCAATGACAAAGTCACAGATACGAATTCAGCCTTGTCCAACTCCCAAGCCTGTGGGTTTCTACAACTCAACGCTACGCTTGCTTTGTAGCTGCAGAATTTTGTACCCAGTTGTCTACACACTTCCAGAAGAGAATCATAGGTCCATCATATTTAGAAAATCAAAGGGCCACATCTGAATGGCAGAATGAAGGACTGTGACACTGAGCAACTTTTCTACTCTCCCAGGATTTAAAACATGCATCATCTTTGGGGCATAAGGCAATACCCCAGGAGGGTACACTAGGTTCCCAGGAGGTGATGGTGCCAGGCCTCTTGGCTGCACAGCCATATGAGACAGCAGGCGATAAACAAGGCTGTTAAAAAGGAAGCCATGCAGAGAAACCCACGGACATGAGCAATGTCTGTGTGTATCAGGACTCCAGTGCCAGGACTCAGGTGCTGTCCCCTCTGGGGATCTTGACCACCCTCCAGACTTGCAGACTGTAGGAAATCAATGCTTTGAAGACAAATAAACCAAAGCAAGAATTCCTAGAGAGGCCCTCAGAATGGCACGCCTGGCCAGAGATTCCAGATCCTAAGGGGATTCCAAGCCACAGGCGGCCAATGGGTGATAAGACCTTACCTTTGCTCAGGTGAGCTACATGAAGCCCCCAACCCCCATGCTGTCACAGGGCTGTGGGAAGCAGATGGCTTTGCAGCCTCCAGCCCCAGCTACCTGCAGTCACTTTGTGTGGCTGGTGTGACAGCCGCTGGGGTGGTTGTGCCCACACCTAATTTTCTTTCTTTTCACAAATGCATACGTAGTTTAACACAGATATTGGTGGACCCAGAGATAATGACAGCTCTATGTGTCTACATGAATAGGTATAAATTTATGTCAGAATTCTGCGCACAGAAAGGACATGGACATGGTGACACCCTGGCAATCTGGAGCACACTCAGTGCTTGGACCTTGATGTGCCATACCAGCCACTCAGAAAAGGAATCTGGATGCCCAGAAGCTGAGGCATAGAAGACACAAACGTCCCGTAGAACTCCAGATATTTTAGGCAACCACTCCTCTCAATCCCATGGTCTGTGCTGGGTGATTTGCAGAAAACATGGAGAAAGGGTTAAATAGTACCAATGCCAAGTGACCAAGATTATTAAAGTCACCAATGATAAGCCAGATACGATTACATGATGCCCCTCTGCTATGAGGTGATGGGTGACAAGGTCACTCCTCTTCTGAAATCTTTAGCCACTAAACCTGCAACCCCAGTCCAATCAGGAGAGAAAGACGCAAATCCCAGTGGAGGTACAACCACCCCCACTTTTCTGATAAACCGTGAAACTCCACCTGAGTAACTGGGAAGACCTGAGGTACGTGCAACATTATGACAAGCCCATCTTGTGGTTTTTGTCAACAATATTCAGAAACGAAACCAACATATCCAAGAAATATGGATCATGTGTGCAGTTTGCCCAAGCCGTCAGAGAAGTGTTTTTACAACTGCCAAGGGAAAAGAAAATATTTCTAAAATACTTTCAGCAGAGGAGAGACACCTCCAAGTGCATGCTGCCTAAGGAGACAGGTGTTTGAGGTGGCCTGATGGCACATTGCCAGGCATGCGTGAGGAGCTTGTCAGATGGCACGGGCTGGAGTCTCAGGCCTCCTGCCGTCTTAAGTGCAAAGTCACTTGCACTGAATGTCCCCACCAGGCTCTCAAATCCCAGCTCCTCAGCGTGGGTATGGTTGTCACTGCCAGGAAGACAAGAGGGTCAACTTTGGTTGGTCCACCCTTTCAGCTGGAGAAAGTAACAACTTCCCCTGCTCAGGGGCAGCAACGCAACTCCGCAAATCTCCTGAATCCCTCAATCGCACAGAACATCGTAGCTCACTGGACCCTCCTGCCACTCTTTGAGACAGGTAACACGTTTCGCAGTTGAGCATACTTTGTCCTAAGTAACTTAGCAAGTGGTAGCTGGTACACGCTAGAGTTCCGCAAATCAGTCCGACGAAACTCTGATAGTCAGATCCTCAAAGGAGACACAAAGAGAGCAACGGGGTCCTGCTCGGCAGAAACTCACAGTCTCAGTGGCTAGCTCAGACAGTTCTGATCGGGTGTCCAGACCTCCTACGCAGAAGACAGAAACGCGCGGGTGAAGGTCATGCCTTTCAGTCCCTGAGCAATTTCAAAGGATAGTCCACACATACCCACGGCTGACTGTGCGGAAAGAATCCTTTAGGAGACACAGGGATCTTTGACTGGGTATCATGCTCTGAAGAAACCCAGGACCTCAAAGCACAGCTTGCACGGTGAGAGAGAAACAGATAACTTTTACCTGGGAAGCCCTGTGTCAACAAACTTGGAGCTGAGTTCCAAAGAATAAATAAGCTTAGGAAAATGGAAGAGTGGGTTATGCAAGCAATCTGAATGATGTTCCCTCCTCCAAATTTATGAGCAGAGAAAAATGCATGGTCTAAATTTAAAATCTGGTGGAGTGATCATCATATTCGCACGTCTCACATCTTCAGGGCGGGTTGCCATGATGTTCCCACCGCAGAAGGGTGATGGCTGAGGTGCTGGGTCTCTAAAGGCAAGCAAAGAGCAAATTCCTCCATGATTGACTCCCATGCCCTTGCAAGGAATAGCAGCCCCCATTTTTATCTCTTGGAATGCTGTCACCCAGCAGGTCACATCACTTTTAAGGGTGAGAGCATATGTGAGTCATTCTTATGCCTGATCTGAGCATAGAGTTTGGTAAAATATTTCTGCTTTTTTTTTCCTCTCTCTTGGGTATCTACCCATTCAGTATAACACAGATTTCCTGAATGGAGCCCAAGCACATGGAAGGAACACGGTGAGTGTCCTTCACACTCGATGCAATGTTCTGCAAGAGTGCCACGTTCTACACTCTTCTCCATGCATACATTCCAAGGATGCAAACCCAGAGATTGCAGATGGGAGATGCAACAGTATTTGGTACATCTGATCGACCTATCCTCCATCTCTGGTCGGGGCAAATATATATACAGTGACTTGATGATGTCCACACTCAAACGAGGGGTAAAAATGTGAAAAATACCCATGTGATATATCATCACAACTCGAACAAATATAAGTGACTTGCTTATTTCATACCTCACGTGCCTAAGACATCAACTGCAAAACTGTCTCCACAGATCCAGATACGATAGCAAATATTTTGGGATTCATGGGTTGTTTTCTCAGCTCCT
This sequence comes from Hydrochoerus hydrochaeris, assembly GCA_004027455.1. NCBI lineage: Eukaryota > Metazoa > Chordata > Mammalia > Rodentia > Hydrochaeridae > Hydrochoerus > Hydrochoerus hydrochaeris. Next base: position 127,424 of record PVLA01005256.1, on the reverse strand, counting down.
CAAGTTCTCCTGTTGTAGTCAGTCAATGGCCGGGAACAAGACATCCGTAAAGAAGCATGGCTCTGTTTCAATAAAACTTTATTTATAACATCCAGTGTTGGGCCACAGCTGGCTGCCTATGCTCTAATTTATTATTGGACTTTGACTTGGGAGTTGGATGAGGTCCCTGAGGCTGAACTTAATCCATAACCCTTCAAGATGGTTGGCACATGTCACAAAACCATCTTGGTTGGTCCTCTTCACTGACAACCTCCTTAACGTCTTTTGCAAAAATGAAAACTTAAATTCTATGTATCTTAGCCTGCAATGGAAAGTCAGTCATATCATGGCTGGGTCACCTTTCAGATATCACTCTTTGCTTGAAGTGAGCTCCATGTAAATGTCCCAGTTCACAGTTTGTCCTTTCTTATCACCCAGAAACCCGCTTTTCCGGATGTTTGCTCTGCTGGGATTTTCTGTCACTCCCAAACCAATCATCTCGACAAACCCTGAAAGCCTGGATAGCATGCCCTTGTGATCTCAGTAAACCGTCTGTCACCAGTAGTAAAGATAATGTTCCCCTACTCTCGGTTTGCAAGGTATTTCTCAAGTTCAAATTTACGGGATGCATGACAATCCATCCTATGCATATTTTCTCCTTCCAGGGGGGCCCACAATATTTGGAACAGACTCGGAGTCTCCATGGAATGCAGCGGCACCTGCAGAGCAATACCTTTTAAACATCTTCCTGGAGGATTCTCTGCAGTCCTAGGTTAGGTTACCCGTCACCTGCATGTTATCCTGGCTGTGTGGCTGAGTGACACAAACCGCACCACGGTAAACAGAACGATAAGGCAGAAATCAACAAAGCGGAAATGAAACCGAGAGAAACAAGAAACAGGAGAGGTTATCAAGGTGCTGCCGACAAAATCCACCATGCTACTCACAGCAGAATTCTCTTTTTCTGAGCAGTGCTTTCTGATAGAACAAGGAAAGCGCACTGTAGTAAATATACAATCAAGTGACGTGGTCTTTTTAGCTGTACTGTGCGTAATTTGACGTGCCGTGTTTTACTAGCTGGCAGAGAAGTAGGTTTGGTTAGATTAGCAGCATCATAAACACGGAAGGACTGCCTTGTGCTATGAGATTTTGGGGACTCCATTGTTACTAAGGTGACAGGGATTTTTCAGCTCCATTACAATCTTACAGAACAACACCAGTAAACGTGATTCACTACTACACCCTGACATTGGGTGTAGATCCTTACATCTGCATCTCAGCACTTAGAAGTGACTAGGGCTAAGGACTCCAGTACCTGGCATGCTCTATGAGCCCAGCCTATGACTGCACATAATCTCGAACTCAATGAGCTTATGAACAAAGGAAGATACCGTAATCTCTCAGAAACCCCCGAGATTCTCGTTTGACTGACCCTACCCAGAAGCAAAAGCTTTGACCTTTCGTGGGAAGCCACTGGACACATCTGCCAACACTTTCAGGAGGAAATGGAAGAGAATGACTTTCTAGTAGACCACTAGAACCTCTTCCAGTTATTTTCTTCCCTGATAAATATATCAATTGCTCTCTGAAAGCTGTGTTATTTCACGAGCCAAAGAGATGCCAAAATCAGTGACTCTGTGGAGTAACTTGCAAGCGATGTGGACTCCAGCCAATCAGTTGCTTTTGGAAATTTACAGTTCAGGTAAAGAAGAGAGATGCTTTCAATGCAGGCACCGGGAAATTTTTACAAGCATTTCTGTGCATGTGGAGAAAGCCTACACTCTTGAATCCTCAGGAAAACATGATTTCCCTCCCATATCTCTGCAGAAAACTCATCTATAGCATTAACGTACCCACGTCACTGACATGTATTATTTGCTTGTAGGCAGAAGAAAGCGGATGGAAGGAGAAACTTCTTCAAGGTGACCTTGACTTGGGAAAGTGGCTTAATTGCTTCCATACTGCTGAAACGCATTATCCAGTGTCCATCATTCTGAAGAGGAAAGGTTTATTTCGGGGCACAGTTTATTGAGGTATCAGTCCACAGTGGGCTGACTCCAAGGCATGGCAGAGGAGAAAGACAGTCTACTGTAGCCTGGATACCCTTGATCAAAATGCTTGGGAGGAGAAGCATTTTGGGTTTTCAATCTGTTGTTTCCACATAGAAAATGAAACATCTTGGGAGGGGACCCAAGCCTAAATATAAAATGTCTATACACAGAGTCTGCCCCCCCCAAATGTATATATTAGGAAAAGAAAAATTTGTATAAATCTTTTAATGCTGCATTGATTGAGACATCACGAGAGTCACACAAATTACATTTGGTATCTATAATTAGAAAAGGCACTCAAAGTAGGGGCAGTGAGCTTCTGGACATGTATTAGCACAGTGAACTGATGGAGTGTGTATACATTTTTTGATGGACTCTGTAGTTTATCCACATACCTATGTCCTAAAGACATTTTGCACAATGTATTCATTTATTAGTACATGTTGGTAGTATGCATGGAACATAGGTTTATGGTACAGAATTTTCTTCTTGTGGTGTCACGTGTCTCAGTTCAAAATGTTTTAGGTTTTGGAGTATTTGGTACTTTGGATTTTTTTTTTTTAGATAGTTGTACTCTTCCTATATAACTCCCCAACTGTTAGGGGGTCTCATTTATTTTTTAAAGATAGTAAAATCCAACAAAACAAGACAGAACAAAACCAATCACAACAAAACCAATCAAAACTGGTCCAGAACTTCAGAGCAGATACTAGGAAAACAACAATAGCTACCATAGTACATCTTGTTATCGTCATAATAGTTGTCCATGCCATCAGGTATAGCAAACTCAAACCAAAAACAAAACACAGTAAAACCAATCAAAACAGAATACTGAATACAGCAAGACATTTCATTGGAACACAGCACATCAGTGAAAACAATATTTGACTTCAAAGACAAGCTAGGAGGAAACCCCTTTGGGGACTCATTTAATGTTCCGTCTAAGGAGGGTATTTGAGGGAAATGGGGGACAATGCTTCCATACCGGGGGGTACAAGGAAGTAGACCAGTCATCAGCGCTCACCTGCTCCATGCCTACCACATGGTCAGTTTAGATTCAGAGGTCACATCGTGAATCAGGCACCTCACCCCAGGAGGCTTCAAACTGGCCTGGCAGACTGGAACCCAAAAGAACCCTAATCCATATTTCCTGGAGAGAGTTAAGGATTGCAAGAGAAACCATAAGCCTCACCAGTGATACACACTGCTCCACACCCTTCCTGGGGAGGAGTCCTGACCTCAGTGTGGTCATTTTCTAATATCTGAAAGCCCTGATGGAATTTCCCCCCGTTAATCACTGGAAAGGGTCACAGAGTGATGGGAAAATTTCTAGAATATTTTTAGTTACTTGTCTTTCACGGGAAGAAATGCTGAACAACTCGATATGAATATGGGATTAAATTAACTAGAAGCTCCAATGGCCACAGGAAGTCCTTAATTATTCTTTTTTTTTTTAGATTTTCTTTAAAGAGAAACAAAAGCATGTAAAGGGTAGATATAATACAGAATTCCAAAAAAAAGATAAACAATAAGAACTCACTAGTTGATAAATTAAATATTGTCCTCTTAGAAATAGTTGCTCAAGTTATAAGATTAAAGCAGATATTCAAACAGTGAGAGTGTGACCAGCTACACATGCATGAGTCTCTACTTGTATTTCTATCCTTTCTGTATTAGAGGGAAAAACAAAACTTAGCAAGACAAAACACAAAATATTCCTATAAAAACATGAAATGAAAAAGTCATATAAAACCACAGTACAAGGTGATCTACAATGATTACTGTGTTGTTTCTTATTATCTTCAATAGAATGCTTATATCATCAGGCATAATTGAATATAACAGTATAATTGAGTATAGCAGTAAATAACAATATCAGTAAAATAAAACATTGTAGACAGTATAAAACTTCAAAGACAGGTAATGATCAAACCATAGTGGATATTCTACTGGATCTTGTCATTTTAAGTGCAATTGCCTATACTCTCAGACTTGATACTATCAATCATAACAGCTTTGAATAAAATCTATCAATACAAAACAGTGATCCAACAAACCAGATTCGATTATGATCAGTCATGGTAAAACAATGTAGGTTTTACAGAGCTTTAGATTAAGTTAATAGGAAATTAAGGAAGATTACCATACTATATCCTGTTATTTTCAGGATTACTGTCTATGCCCTCAAATCTAGTACAGGTAGAATGACTGGAACAGAATATAATCCATCTAAGCAGACTAATGTGAGTAATGTGGGTTTCAAGTCCTGGTGCACTATTAACTGTATAGCGTATCAAGGCCATCTATGTTAGAGATTCTAGTTATCCTTCTCTGCCTAATTTCTGCTATGCTACTTTTCTGCCTTTGTTTGTCTAGTTTTCTCCTTCATTCTACTGCCTGCCCCACTCATTAAGGCCTTTCTGCCACTGTTCCTAAAATCCTGGTATTTTTTTTTTCTCTCTCTCTAGAATGTCCTTCAGCATTCTCTGCAGGGTGGGATTGGTGGTCACAAACTCGCCCAGTTCCTCTTTGTCATGAAAGCATCTTGTTTCTCCATCAACTTCTAGTGACAGTTTTGCAGGGTACATCAATCTGGGCTGGAGGCCACCTTCCTTCAGGACTTGGAAGACTTCACTCCAAGCTCTTCTTGATCTGATAGTCTGTATCCAGAAGTCAGCTGTGATTCTGATGGGCTTACCTTTATAGGTAATCTGTTTCTTTTCTTTGATGGCTTTTAATATTGTTTTTATATTGAATTTCTGGTATCTTGATTATTACATGTCTGGGTGTAGATCTGTTTTGGTTGTAGGTGGCTGGAGTTCTGTATGCCTCACACAACCGAATGTCATTTTCTTTTCCCATGCTTGGGAAGTTTTCCTTAATTATTTCCATGAATAGCCTTTGTAATTCACCTGTTTGTATTCCTGCTTCTTTGTTCATGTTTCTTATTCTTAAATTGTAGATTCTCTTGTCATCTTCTAGCCTTTGTATTGTTACTGCCTGTTTCCTTGCTATTTTTAAGAGATCTTTCCTTTCATGATCACACATTGCAAACTTGTCTTCATGTTTTGATAGTCTATCCTTAGTTTCTTTTAAGGAGTTTTGCCAGCTTTCAATGGAGTTTTTAATTTTCTGGTAGTCTCTTTGAATCTGCTTCATGTTTTCTATATTTTCTTTATATTCTTTATCGAATGTTTCTCTCCTTTTTTTGTGTTCCTCCCTTCTTTCATCTGTATCATCCTGAGACATGCTTCCTGAGAGCATTTCTTTTATTACTCTACTCATATCCTGCTTTACCTGATTTAATATTTCAGTTTTGAGCTCGTCTACAAGGTCTCGAAGGTATCTCTTAATGTCCATTGAAGCCATGTCTGATGTTACATGTTTGCCGCCCTCAGTCTCCCTTTTTCCATCTCCTGGATCAGTGCTCTCAGAGTTCTAGGCTGGGGGCCTCCTCCTGCCTCTCTCTCCTGTCATGGTCCTGGCTTCCTCCACACAGGTTACAGTGCAGGTCCCAGCCCCCTTCCCTATTGGCCACTGCTCCTCCAAAGCATGCTGGCGAGGGAACTCCACCCTTTCCCACCTGCTCTTGTCACTGAGGTATAAACAGGCTGCGTATGCCTGCCCCTCCCCACAGGGCCAGCCAAACTTCAGGTGCCTTCAACCAGTCAGTGTGTGCTAGGTGCAGGGAATCGATTTGGGACATCTCACTGGGTCCTGGCCAGGGGCGTGGCCCATCTAAGCAAATGCCACTAATCTGCTCTGGGGAGGGAGCAATGAACCGAAGTCACTGTCACTCCCAGTTCAGGCTGCTCCTGCCCGATTCCAACATGTCGCCCACTTGGTCTTGCCCTTCCCATGGGGAGGTCTCGCTCCCAGCACTGCCTGTGGATCACTGAAGGTTCCTCCACTGGCGCTGCTTTCCACTGGGCTCACCAACCTCCAACTTCAGCGCTGCTGTGCTTCCTGTGAGTGGCTGCAGGAAGGAGTTTGGGCAGCTCCGTCTGCCGGTGCAGCTTCAAGCTGGTGCAATCTTGGCGGATCATAGCAAAAATGCTGTGTCCCTTTAGTTTTTAGCTGTTTCAGGTGTAGTCCTGAAGTATTTGACGAGCTTTTTTAAGTTTTAATTTCTTCCTGTGTCAAGAGGATCCATCTCCCTCTGTCTGGGTCTCTCCAGGGTGTTTTATTCTGGCATATGAGATGTTTCTCCTGGGAGGCTTTGTATTCTGTTGCTCACTGATGGGCCATCTTGTCTTCTCTCTTTCCTTAATTCTTAAACAGGAAGAAGAGCTATTCCTTTGACAACTGCTTTTATTGGGTTGGCAAGTCATTCCAAACATGTGAACAGTATAAGTAATTTTATTTTAGAGAGTCCTCAAGGATAAATATTCCAGGAACTATGACCTGAAGGACTCACTGCCAACATTCCAAGAATTGACCAGAATTATATCCACAAGACGCTTAATTAATTAATTAATTAATTTACTGGTCTTTTTTGAGACAGAGTCTCACTATGCAGTTCAAGCTGGCCTTGAGCTCACTTTGTAGCCCAGGCTGGTCTTGAATTTGCAGCGATCCTCCTGCCTCAGCCTCCCAAGTGCTGGGATGACAGGTGTGTGCCACCACGCCCGGGCACAATACACTTTTGATCTCTAATTTTATCTCCCAATTCTCTCCTTTTTTGCTCTTATATTCTTTCATCAAAGACAAAACTTACCTGTATCTAAATCTAAACAGGATGATCACACTTTAAACTCAATTTCTTTTTTTTTTCCTTTTTAAGACAAGAGTCTCATTATGCAGTTCAGGTTGGCCTGGACCCAACTCTGTAGCCCAGCCAGGTCTCAAACTCACAACCATCCTCCTGCCTCAGTCTCCCGAGTGCTGAGTTTATACGCATGTGCCACCATGCCCAGCTAAACTCAATCTCTTAAGAAAAAAAAGCGACACAGCGTTTTCTGAGCTGGCTTGCTCCCATAATATTAAATTATTATTTCTTCAAATATAGATTCTATCAGAGACAAAATGTACACAGCATTCAAAGGAAAAAAGCCCACTGAATTCAGCCAAAAAGTTGGCTTAATCCTGCCCATTTCACTAAATTAGTCCATAGATTTCATTAGCAAAACAGATTTGATTGAGGAACACAGGGAAATCAATGAGTTTAAATGGTACAGATCTTCTGTGAAAGGTTTCACTAAAAGAAGTCGTTACCGCCCTGGAAAGGATGTTCTTTTGATCAGGGCATTAAGTAGCCCAATTCCTCCGTGTCTGCTTAAACCCCTTGCTGTGTCTGTCAGTTTGCAGCTCTCCAAAACCCAGAGGCGCTGACATTTCCAAGTCTGCGGTCCCTTCCCAGCCCCGGAAGGAGATTGTATCTCTCCTGGAGGGCTTTGGCTTTCAACAATATTCAGTCACCGACTGGATTTCAACAAAGTCAGACAAAAGGATAAGGCTTCCAAACAGAGCAGCTGTTCTGACCTTTATCAGGGCCATAGGGTGGTGACATTTCTGGCACACCAGCAACAAAGAAACAAACACACAAAACACACAAGCACACAGACAAAAACATTTATGACACCCCATGCATTTCTTAAAAAAAAACATTGGGGTCATCTTTCTCATGCCTAAATCATGTAGCCTGAATAACTACTTCTAAGATAACAATATGTAACATATTAACTAGTGTTAATTTCCTGCTTTGTAAAAAATTCTGTATCATTTCTAGCCTTTTTTTCGGTTTTGCTTTAAAACAAACAAAAAAATAAGTAACCACAAAAAAATAATGATTTGTATGGAACAGCAACTGACATGCTTTTAGGACTGTACCGTAGTGACAGAAGCCAGCCGCTGTTCAAGACCTGTGACAGTCCTTTCCTGTTTCCACTGTCACAGCAAAATGGCAATGCTGTCTCCTCCCCACCCTCTGACCCTTTGTCAGATCCAGCCATAGTCACCTCTCCTAGCCCTGAACCTTCACAGAAATGTGTACACGATTTTCCCCGAGTAACATGTTCCTCTCTGACCGTGCCTATTATGGTGATTTGTGTACGCCCCTCCTCCCTGCCGCCAAGCTGCTTCAGACTCTAACAAGCAGTGGGTGAAAGAATGAATGAATGAATAAATGAATGATTAGGTGAACTGGGGCGTGAAAGGCAGTCATAACTCCAACTTTCAGAGAGGCCGTAATCTACAAAATAAAGCCAAAGCAGCTCTAGCCACACAGGCCTCCTGGAGGCCAGTGTCTTGTCTTAGAGGAATGCAAGGGTGCACGCCTTGCTATTCCAAAATAAGATGGTAAATAGAAGAGTGACAGCCTGATGGGGTTGGTCCTTCTGTGATTAAACACACCTGCATAGCCGTTTAGCCCATACAGAATTCTGATTGCCTGCCCTGTGTTCTAGGAGCAAGACACGAAGCAAAGAACTCTTATGCGCTAGGTCCCAGGAAACAAAAGGTCTAAGAGATGGTCCCTGCAAGGATAAGGAACCTTAGAATATCTTGGACTCCAGAGTGCACATAAAGAGATGTGAAGCTAAGTGTAAAGTTTTGTGGACCAGCAGTAGGATGGACTGCACTGGACTCTACCTCTGGGCGTCAGCCCTACGAAGAAGCCTTACTGAACTCTTGGGAGAGTACAGAACTAGCTAAATACTGCTTCTCCTTAAGCCAAGAGTTACCACTGAGAGGGACTGATAAAGAAGGCAGAAAGAAAGAAGGAGGAGGAAGAGGAGGAGGAGGAGAGAAGGAGGAGGAGGAGGAGAGAAGGAGGAGGAGGAGAAGGAAAGTGCTGAAGGAGGAGAAGGAAAAGGAGAAGGAGAAGGAGGAGAGAATGAGAATGAGAAGAAAAGAGGAAGGAGAAAGGAGAAAAGAGGAAGAAGGAAGCAGGAGGAGGAGAGGAGAAGGAGGAGAAGGATAAGGACAAGAAGAAGGAGAAGGAGAAGGAGGAGAAGGAGAAGGAGAAGGAGGAGAAGGAGAAGGAGGAGAAGGAGAAGGAGAAGGAGAAGGAGAAGGAGGAGAAGGAGAAGAAGGAGAAGGAGAAGGAGGAGAAGGAGAAGGAGAAGGAGAAGGAGAAGGAGAAGGAGGAGAAGGAGAAGGAGAAGAAGAAGGAGAAGGAGGAGGAGGAGGAGAAGGAGGCGAAGGAGGAGAGAGAGCATGCAAAAGATTATGCACACAGTGAATGGCTACCTCCTTCCAAGCCCTGCTCTCTCTGGAACATTTACTGGACTCCCCTGGTCCAGCGAGCCTCTCCTTCATCTGGGAATCATTTACATCTTGGGCACACAGACATCAACACACCTTTATCAAAGGGGACCCCCTCTGCAGGCTTCCTGCCCAAATATCTTTCTCAAACAACTATTGAACTGCTCAGCGCTTAACCACGATTCCCTTGTGGGCAGGAAACACACCTTATGTTTCTTTATTTTTTGCCTGTACATAGTCAGTCAATGATTTTTACACAAACTGATGCAAGAAAGCAACCCACGTGCCACCTGTGCGTAACTTTGGGTGTAAGTTCTGAGTCCTTGGGAGCCTCTGACACATCTGAAAGGTGTGGAGACAAAAGGGCTGACTGCACTTTCTTGCTTTGCACTTGGAAAAGTCAATAGTCACATGTTTTTCCGCTTTGGTGTACCATGTGCCTTAGTCAGGCAGCCGCTGGGCTGAGGAACACCAAGATGCCTCACCCCTGTGGCTGACCCTTTGTTGGACCCAGCCACCGCCGTCACCTCTCCCAGCTGCAGAATCGTCACTTCTCAGCTATTTGAGCACCTGCACTGCAGATGCGGTTGGGGGGACCTAAAGCTCTGTCCTCCGAATCACCTTATCTGAGTCTTTGGGAGATGGGCCGCTTTTCTGGAGTTAGACACCTTTATTGTGCATTCACAGAGCATACAATGTACAAACCATGAGCTAGGGGTCACTCCTCCTTCCCCAAAGCAGGACGCCTGGTCCATTATGCAAATGGCTTAGGCGATGCTGGAAAAGAATAAAACATTAGCTGCAGAGATTACAGCGGGTTCAGGTAGGCTGTAGGGAGAATCCTCAAAAAACTGAAACTACAATTTCCATTTGACCTGGTACACACCCATGTTTATAGCAGCACAATGTATAATTGCTAAACCTTGGGAACAACCCTTATGCCCATCAATGGATGAAGGGAAAATGTATTTATATACAATGGGGTACTGCTCTGCTATGAAGAAGGACACACACAAGGTATTTTTAGGTAAACAGATGCGCTTGGAAGCCATAGCTTTCAATGAACTAAACCAGACACTCAAGATTAAATACTTCATTGCTTCTTTGGTGTGTAAGAAGCCCCAAGGAGCAAGACGGAGGACAGATGGGAAGCAGGAAAAACTCAAATGGGAGGACGACAAGAGGGGGGAAGAGGGAAGGAAAGGAAGGGTAATGGGATTTAAAAAAAAAAGAGAACGTAAGGGGAAAAAATGGAAAGCAAGCTTTTGTAAACGTAGAGGGGAAGAGGGGTTACAAGGAGAGGAGGGGAAGGGGAAGGAAGAACTGAGGTCTATTAGGTCCAGGTACAAATTCCCCATGGTGAATGTGATGACCGATGCGTACGGTGAACTTATACTAAGAAAAATAAAGTGTAAAAGGTGAACTGGCGGATCGTGACGTGGGGGGTGATTCTGGATTGCCTGCTGGAGCCCAGTTTACTCAAGAGATTCCCCTTTATAAAAGGGAGACAGGCAGGTTGCAGAAAGAGAAGGCGAAGACCAAGACATGAGGTTACAAGGGGGTGGGGAGGGGCTTTGCAGCCATGCAATTGTGCTCTTTAAAGGTGGAACCGGAGTCAGTGAGTCAAGAAATGAGAAGAATCTGGGGAAACTGGCAAAGGCCAGGAAACAGATTTTCCTCCGGACCCCATAAAAGGACACGGTCCAATCGGGCATGGTGCTGCCCGCCTGTCACCCCAGCACCTGGGAGTCTGAGGCAGGAGGATCCCTGCAAGTTTGAAGCCTGCGTAGGTTTCAAAGTGAGCTTTAGGTCAGCCTGAACTGCACAGTGAGACCCTGTCTCAAAAAGACCAACAACAACAACAACAAAAAGACAGAATCCTGCTGCCATCTTGATTTTAGACCAATGTAGATACCCATGTAGAAATTTTGCCTTTCGGATCTATGAATTAGTAACCTGTGCTGGTGTAAGGTGGTACATCTGTGTGAACTTGTCACAGCAGGGAGAGGGGATGCGAATGGAGGGAGAGTGCCAGTCTTGTTCTAACCAGGTGCATAATATGAGGTGGTATTTGCAGTTCAGGGGTGCGCGGTGCCACTGCATGAATGGACATGGAACATGGGCTTTTAAAGTGAGCAGAAAGGTTCACTCTGGTCTCCTAGGTGTGCACTGCAAGGAGCATGAGGAAGTCGTACGTACCGCCAAGAAATGGAAGAGCGGAAAATCTCTAAGAGCAAGAGAAAAGCAGCCTGCTATTGCACCATGAGGTCAGCCCCAGTCCACGTGGCCACGTCTCACCTTTAAAAATTCCATTGCTTCCTCCATGCATCTCTCCTTTGCTGGTCACTTCTTCTACATGGGCTCCCTGGTCTGACGTGAAGTAGACCAGGGTATTGTTGGCCAGTCCCAACTCATCCAGGACATTCAGAACCTGCCCTGGAAGACAGAGACAGACTTCACGTTAGAGCAGCTCAGTCATCATGAAGGGTAGTTCATTCCTCAAGGCAGGAAGGCAGTATCTTTGCGCCCTGAGGTGTAATGAGATTGGAAAAGGACCTGTCATGACACAGTTCTTAGAATGGCCACTGGGAGAGGCCACTCCAGCTGGCCCAGGCTTTGAGGTTCCAAAGAAGTAGCCCAGCAGATGAGCAAACATGTCTGCAACTATTTTGGAACAAATCTCATCTTTCAATATTTTGCAATAAACACCCAACTCTAGAACTGTCTTGCCATGAATATTAATATTTCTCATAATTTCTTTTTTCTTTTCTCTCTTCCTTTTGCCTTAGTCCAACACTGCCCACTGGTCCAACATAATACTTACAAATAGTAACAACAATAATGATACTTCTTGCAATCTGTTGATTACTCGCCATATGTGAAAGGGCGTATTCTGTGTTCTCTGGTGTGTATCCCCAGGAACTCTTAAAGTCTCAGCTTTTGTTCTATTTTATCACGAAAGCAATAGTGTTGTAAAAAGAGAAGAAAGCTCAGAGTTCAAGTTCAGACATGCAGGAAGGAGAGAACAGAAAGTAAGGGCTAAGTCAAATTCTAAAACCCAGACTGTTAAAGTCGGAACAGGTCAGTGGGTGCATTTAGTGAGCCAAGACAAAGAGGAAAAAGCAAAACAAAAGAAAAGATATTGACAAAGAAGAAGAAGAAGAAGAAGAAGAAGAAGAAGAAGAAGAAGAAGAAGAGCAGGAGGAGGAGGAGGAGGAGGAGGAAGGAGAAGAAGAGGAGGAGGAGAAGGAGGAAAAAGAGGGAAAAGGTGGGTGGATTTAGTGAGCCAAGACAAAGAGGGAGAAACAAAACAAAAGATCTAGAAGAAGAAGAAGAAGAAGAAGAAGAAGAAGAAGAAGAAGAAGAAGAAGAAGAAGAAGAAGGAGAAGGAGAAGGAGAAGGAGAAGGAGAAGGAGAAGGAGAAGGAGAAGGAGAAGGAGAAGGAGAAGGAGAAGAAAAAGGAGAAGGAGGAGGAGGAGGAGGAGAAGGAGAAGGAGAAGGAGAAGGAGAAGGAGAAGAAAAAGAAGAAGAAGAAGAAGAAGAAGAAGAAGAAGAAGAAGAAGAAGAAGAAGAAGAAGAAGAAGAAGAAGGTGTCATGGTGCCTGCCTATCCTCTCAGAAGCTGGGAGGCTAACACAGGAACCTCAAAAGTTCAAGGTCAACTTTGGCAACTTGATGAGACTCTTTGCTCAAAAAAAATTATTTTATTAAAAAAACACGCAAAACTAAATAAATAAGTAAATAAAAGCCAAAAATTATTTTAGTTCATGAGAAACGCAATAGACTCAACAGAAGCTACCCTGGTCCTTGAAACAGAAGACAATGATAGCCCAATCCAAGAGGAATAGCACATAATTTCCCTACAGATCACATAGGTACACACTGCTGGCTTGCAGTTCAGTACCACAGTATGTACAGCTAGACTGCACTTGGCACAGCAGCTTTGAATCCATTATCTACCTATATACATTGATATATAATAATCAGACATATTCGTGAGGAATGATGAGGCGTGGTTACATAAAAAAGCAAAGGGAATATTTAAATTAACAATGGGTCAGGGATCCTCCTGTTCCTGGGTGTGGTGACTGGGCATTTTCTCTGCATGCATGAGATGCACCTCCCTGGAGCCTTGCTATAAGATCAGCGCATTACCGCTCTGACTTGAACTGGGAAAAACAAATGGATCGGAGCAAAAGACACACTGTGGCAGATCCCCCTCAGAAGCTACCCCTGCTTTATCATTCTCCCACCATTCCTTCCACCTTGCGCAGCAGTGCCACTAGCCTTCTTCCACACAAATTTAGCTGGGCTGTCCCAGCTGCCACAGTGTCCTCAATGGATTCCAAACACTGATCCTTCGTGGTCATTTTGATGTAGGAGGAGTGTCAGAAGTCACACGGCGCCAGCTCCAGTGAAGAAGGTGGATGGGACGCACACGGTGTCCTGTTTTTACGAGCCTGCCTTTCGCCGGGATGGCACTTTACAGCAGCTTCCAGTATATATTTTTTTTATCACAACTCGTAAAGATGCTATAGAAAAAGGACTTCGGTAACCGCTTCACAAAGTGGCAAGAATGATGTACAGTATGTTCAAAGCAACGAGGACTTTGTCGAGGGTTCGTGGCAATGGGTCTTTGACTAGAATACGTTTTTTGAAATTTAAACATTCACCAGATTTGTTGATGGTACTTCGTATACCGTTTAAAGTTCTAACCAGGGAAAATAAATCTATGAATATGGATACTATCTAGTATGGGGGTTTCTCAAAAAATTGAAAACTCAAACTTCTATTATTTTTGGAGGGGTAAAACCATTCAAAATTGTTTCTCCTTGCTTTTTTTTTTAATTTAAAGAGAAGCAAAAGCATGTAAAGGGTAGAGGTAATACAGAATTCAAAATAAAAGATAAACAATAAGAAATCACTAGTTAAAATTACATATTTTCCTCTTAGAAATAGTTGCTCAAGTTACAAAATTAAAGCACACAAAGTAGATAGTCAAACAGTGAGAGTGTGAACAGCTATGCATGCATGAATCTCTGCGTGTATTTCTATCCTTTCTGTATTAGAGGGAAAAACAAAACTTAGCAAGACAAAACAAAACAAATTCCTATAAAAACATGAAACCACAAAGTCATATAAAACCACAGTACAAAGTGATCTACAATGATTACTGTGTTGTTTCTTATTATCTTCAATAGAATATCTATATCAACAGGCATAATTGAATATAGCAGTATGATTGAGTTTAGCAGTAAATAACAGTATTAGTAAAAATAAAATATTGTAGACAGTATAAAACTTCAAAGGCAGGTAACAACCAAACCATAGTGGATATTCTAGTGAATCTTGTCATCTTCAGTGCAGTTGCCTATACTCTCAGACTTGATACTATCAATCATAACAGCTTTGAATAAAATCTGTCAATACAAAACCGTGATCTAACAGCCAGATTTGATTACAATCACTCATGGTAAAACAGTGTAGGTTTTACAGAGCTTTAGATTAAGTTAATAGGAAATTAAGGATGATTACTGTACTATATCCTGTTATTTTCGGGATTACTGTCTGTGCCCTCAAATTTAGTACAGGTAGAATGACTGGAACAGAATATAATCCATCTAAGCAGACTAATGTGAGTAATGTGGGTTTCAAGTCCTGGTGCACTATTTACAATATAGTGTATCAAGGCCATCTATGTTAGAGATTCTAGTTATCCTTCTCTGCCTCATTTCTGCTATGCTATTTTTCTGCCTTTGTTTGTCTAGTTTTCTCCTTCATTCTACTGCCTGCCCCACTCACTGAGGCTTTTCTGCCACTGTTCCTAAAATCCTGGCATTTTTCTCTCTCTCTCTCTCTCAAGATGCAGTCGAGAGGTGTGTTCACCTAACTGTGCAGTAGCAACACTACAGTTCACTTTACCCATCTAACCGTGGCTTTGTGTTTCTTAATCAACTTGTAGCCCTCTTCTGTCTCAGTCTCTCAGCCTGCACAACTGCCACCTCAAAGCTCTCAGCTTTGAGGATGTCAACTTTTCTCACTTGCACCCACGAATGAGATCACGTGGCATTTGTCACTTGACATCCAGCTCTCTGCATTTAACAGGGTGTCTTCCTGTTCCACGATGCCATTTCAAATGCCAGGAGCCTGTCCTTCTTTATGATTGAACAGGTGGTACCATGTATGCCAGCCACACTCTCTTGTTTGTACACGTCTGCAGGATGTCATGTTTACAGTCTTTGCGTGGAGTTGTTATACGTACACGACACATCTGTATTCCCTATCATACCTGTCCCTCTTTGCTTTTTCCAACTCCTGGTCCTCTTCCCATTTGAGAAACACCCATCTCCTGACTTCCTATGACCTCAATTATCTATGATTTTGCACTTTATTTACATTTTGGGTTTCATCTGAAATGCAAGCTTGTGTGTCTATTTCACTCAACATTATGACTTCAAGCCATGTTCATTTTCTGACCAATGCCTCTACACCGCTGGTAGGAATGTAAACTGGTACAACCACTATGGGTTGTACAACACGGAGAGTATGGAGATTGCTCAAAAAACCAAAACTAGGAATCCCATTTGACCCAGCTATTTCTTTTGTAGGTATCTTCCCTAAAGTTAAAAATTTTGCATCACAGTGATCCGTGTGTGTCCATGTTTATAACAGCATGATTTACAATAGGTAAATCTTAGAAATAAGTCTATACGCTCATCATCTGTATTTATACATATTTTCTCTAGACATATCATACTCAGTATCTTCCCTCACACTCTCCCAAATCATTTTCCAACCAGCTCACCCCATCAACCCTATTATGTGAGTAGCAAACCTTTTCATATCCTCTCGGGGTTGTAGGTGACATCACTGATCTCCACATGGAAATGAAATTTGGGGTTAGGTTCATCGAATCACTATAGCATGACCCTAGCAGTTGAGCTTCTGCAAGGATATTTTGCATATTTTACAGCAGAAATAATGACATACATATTTTGCAGCCGAAATGATGAAATACAAGATGCTAATAAATCCTATGCAGGAGATAGATCATATCATGTCAAGACACTCTCCATGCTTCAGTGTCCAGGAAAGGGGAGAAAGAATCACAGGATGACCTCTCCACAGAAGTGGCAAACATGATTTCTGACACAGACACAATAGCCAAGTCTCTTGCTGCCAGGCACACATCGGCCAGTGGATTGCGAATACCACAGGGTAGAGGAGGTTCAGTCTTTCTCATTTTTAACTCCAGTGGTGAACATTCTCAGCACCCGAATCACATACGTAAATGTAGTGCTCTCAAAACCAAGCAACAGGACACCCGAGGCCCATTTCAGTAATTTGTCTCCTGTGATAAATCACCCTCATGTAGACATTTATTGTCTTGTCTTTATCTAGTCCAGCTAAGCGAACCACCTGTGCATTTGAGCTCATCTGGCTGCAGGGTTATCTGCCTGTGATACTAATTCATCCCTTATTTCTTTGAAAATGGTAATTAGTTCCACGAGAGGAAACAGAAGCCAGAAGGCGATATAACCCTCATTGGGCTTTGAAAGAAAAAAAAATATATGATGCTGTTGGTCATATAACAACTTCCACATAAAATAATTCAGGTCAGAATGTAATGGCTTCCCATTCTCCTCCTGCAGTTAACCCGGAGGGAAATGGCAAGAAACCGTATACTTGCATTTCGAACAGTGGTCATCTTTCCTCTATTTAGAAGAATCTTAGCTCAAAGAGAAATGCTGTGGAAAAAGAGCTTTGCAAGAAAAAAAAAAGTATGGCTGTATGATAACTTCTGTGCATATCAAAGCCCACATGCAAATAATGATACTAGTTTGTTTATAAGCATCCAAACCTTGGGGACAGCCAAGATGACACTCAAGGAGCAAGTGGATGTGTAAGGCATGGTACTTCCAGACAATGGAAATATAATTTAGCCCTCAGAGAAATGAGTGAAATAGCTGCAAAAAGTCAGAAACGAATCTTAAATACACACTGTTAAGTGAGAACAAGTCAATAAGAAAAGTCAGTATAGTACATGGCCTTCCATATAGTCCAGAAAAGGGAAAGCCATGCAGACTGTGAAGATATCTTTCAGAAGGAGTAAAAGACATCATGTTACAGTGATCTATGCACATACATCTGCATTAATAGCAGCACAAATCATAACAGCTAATTCTTGGAAATAGCCCATTTATCCATCAACACATGAGTGGATGAAGCATATTATATACACGCAATAGAGTACTACTCTGCCATAAAGAAGGATAAAACGTTGAGTCACTTGTAGGGAAACAGATGCATTTTTAGACCATAGTATGTAGCGAAATAAATCAGACTCATGAGCTTCAACACACATGGTTATATAAATGAAGAGCAAAATAAAATAAAGATCATGGGAGATAGAGCTTTTGCAAAAGGGAAGGAGACCAAGAGATGGAGGGAGGGGAGGGGAAGGAAGTGAAAATGAATTAAGACATGCTGTATATATATGTTCCAACTCCTCATGGGGAATGGAAACTTCATGAACTGGGACACATACTAATACAAATAAAAACTGCAAAAAAAAAAAAGAGAAGAAATAGGTGGATGGTTGTCAGGGATTAGAAGGGAGGGCAGGACAATGATGGAAAAGTCCGTGGATTTCAAGGTCAAGGAGTGTTGGGTGGAAAGCCGGAATGGTGCAGACAGCATATATCTTTTTCCATGGAATGCACACTTTTGACAGTGAACTACTGTATTAAACTCTGGGCTTCTCTGAATAACAATCTATCAATGTTGGCTCATCAGTGACAACCAATGTGCCACGTCTGTACAGATACCACAAATATGAGACACAGCAGGCAACCAAGAGGGAGGGTATGAAAACTCGGTACCTTTCTGTTGTTTTGGGAAGCTAAAATAACTCAGAGCAGACTATTAGTTTTCAAAAATGCTTCTAACTTGCAATTTTGACCCCCCTGTCCTCCTTATTCAATACTTGATAAATTTATGATACAGGGTCTGTGCTTAAGGCTGGGGTGCCACGGAGTATGGAGAAAATGCTTATCCCTACGGATTCATTCCAAATGTATCTCCTTTTTTAAAATCAGATAGCTCCTATTTTACTATCTCCCCTCTGGGCTTTCGTTTTTTTTTTTGTTTTTTTTTTTTTTTTTTATCTCCAGACAAATCTCCAGCTGCATTTATCCATAGACTGTTTCCACTAGAATTTCTTGCTTCCATCTCCATCTTAATATCCCTCCCTGGATACAGCCTCCAGATTCCAATTTTTCAAAAGACCCCTGTTGTACATTTAATATGCCCTTATTCTTATTCACTGCCCAGAGTGACAACCTGGCTTATCATCTTCATCTACAACTGGGCTGGATTTATACAACAGAAAGCAGCTGAGACTGTCACGCAGGTATGAGCGATGGAAAATCCAGCTCATTCTGCTGAGAAATTGTCAGATTTCTGACCTCCTCGGAGTCCTTCGTTTCCCTCCAAAGACACCCTGAGGACCCCATACTATGCAAGTTTATGCCAGAATCTTGTTTGGAAAGTCTGCAGCCCATTAACTATTAATTTTTTCATAAGATAGATCCTATCAAAGGTCTAATACATTTCTCTCTTCAAAATTCCAAACAGAAATCTCCCATGGGAACAAATGATGCTGTATTATTCTCTCTCTAAAAGCAATAGATTGCAAGCCAGAGGTCCAAAAATATTATTCTTCAGCGAGGTTCTCGAGGTATAATGATACCAATTTATATAGGATGATAGTTTTGAATTACCAGTGGTGGGCTGCAGGATAGCTCATAAATGAAATGTTTTATTTCCAAATGTTTTATTTCTCACAGGTTTTTTTTTTTTTTTGCCCCCGAATGAAACAAATACAGACAATCAGGCCTTTCAAGAGTACTTTGTTATTTAACTTCAGACAAGAAGAGCAGCCAGGTTATCATCAGCAAAGGCTTTCTGATCAGTTGTGTTATCATCCTAAAGAAGGAAATTTAGAAAAGAGGAAGTCGGTACTCCTTCTCCCACTGTAAAGGAAGGCTAAATTCCAGTCTGCAGAGTTCATTTATTTTAGGGATTCCTTCTACAAACAAGGGAAAAGAAACAAGCTGCTTCTCAGAGTTTTGCCGGATAGTCAACAACACAGTGGAGAGGAAGGTTCCAAATGCACAGCCCAGATTCTAGGTCATACACGAGCAAGAATTAGGTAATTAATGTCTTATTTAAGGTCCTGATTTAAGCAGCCTTGTTTATTTTTTTTTAACCTCTTCATGGGAGATGTAATGGACGAAAACAGTGATTTGTATTAAGAAATTGGCTGCAGAACATTTAGGCTGGGTTTGTGCTGAACATACTTTGACTCCTACCATGCAATTAAAATATTACTCTGCCTCAATGAAGCCCAGGTATTTTGCTTAATTTAGACTTGTGAACTGAATATGGTGGCACAGCCCTACACTCTCAGTAACTCAGTGGGCTCAGGAATCCCAGTCCAACATTAGCAAGATCCTGGCTTTAAATAAAAAGGTAACAAGGGCCAAGGATGGAGCTCAATGGTAAAGATCTTGCCTAGCATGTCTGAGTCCTTGGTTGTATCCTCAGCAAAACAAAGAAACAAATACAGAAAATAAATAGATTTGGTTTTATTGTTCTTTCTTTCTACAAAGTAGGTTGAATCAGACAATCTATTGAAGTAAAATGTGTGAACTTTATATTTACATTTTCTGAAGCACTGGGCTCCTTAATGAAAATAAAAGATCTCCCCCCAACACAGAGTTTTTTGGTACATTTTTACAGTGCATAATGTGAGAGGGTAAAGGGAAGAGAACATGGAAAAAAAAGAATGAAGATGTATTATGTACATGTACTGATTTGCCACAAGGGATGCACATGTTATGTATTATAAATATGGATCAACAAATGAAAAAAATAAAATAAATATCCTTACCTACGATGAAAAGTTAAGAAAGAAGTTCTACCTACTTTTTGTAGAATGCTGGGAAACTTTAAATAGCCCCTTTAAAGCTATTTTCATAGGTTATTCTGTAATGGTGGATACACTGTGTCAATTTGAGAAGGTTAGTTGCTTAATTGAGTGACTCAGCAGTTCTACATCCTAGAGTACAGAGAACATGCCCTAGGGTGGCTTTTACAGCCTAGGATGATGAGATGGTTGATTCATTGTGTCCACTCGAGAAGTTTAGAAGTTTAGCTAAGTGACTCAGCAGGGGGAAGGCATCCTCACTTTGTAAACTTCCTCAGCCTGTGCAAGAGGAAGGCAGAGATATTTTGAGTACCATACCTGCCCTAGGGCAGGTAACCTCCTTTCCATGTAAGGGAGGAAAAGAGGCTTGCTTTCTCCTTTTTTGCTCTTATTGTTTTTACTTTACTACTGTCTGCTACCTTGAACTGTTGCCCCTCACCATGCTCCCCTGCCTTGGAGCCAGCTGATTATGGACTGAAACCTCCACAAACTGTGAGCTAAATAAACCTTTCCTTCCTTGACTTTGGGTATTGGGTATTTTGTCTTAACAATGAATGAAAAGTAACCAAGACATAGTCCTTCTTCCAACTAGCAGGGAGATGGTGGGTCTCCTATGTTGTCACTGTAGCTGCACATTAAAGACAGAATGAGAGAGGCAGTCATCAAACCTCTTTGTGTGGGTGAGGATTTCTATGTATGAATCCATGGTGCTGGTGCAGGGATGTGACCTTAGCAGCTATAATCTGATCCTCGCCAGAACCATCTATCTAGCAGCACAGAGAAATTCTGCTGTCATTGGCTGGCGAGAGACAATTCTTTGTTAGCTTAGGGGGGGATCAGAAACATAACTAATATCCCATACATCAGGATATATCTGTCACAACCCAGAAATTTATCATCTGCAGCTGGATGCAATGTCTACCTAATGGAGGTGAAGTCAATAGTGTATTTCTTTCCAAAACTGAAATAAATGGTCAAGATTTCCAGAACTTCAATCCTGATCTTGTCCTTAATATGCAGTTCAAGGGACCTTATAGATAGGTTGTTTGCAAGCATATGATTTATCAGTACAATCAACACAGCTAAAAGAGCTTGCACATGTCCAACAAGTATACACAATGAAAAAAAGTTCAACAGCATTAGACACCTGCAGAATGCAAATCACATTTACAATGAGGAAACGTCTCACTCTGGTGAGAATGATTATTATTTAAAAAGAAACCAAAAGCAGAAGATCACAAATTCTGGCAAAGACATTGTGAAAAAGGGATAGATATGAAACACAGGATGGAGATTCTTAAAAAAACAATCAAAGCTATTAGTTCCAAATGACCCAGCGGTCCCATTTCTGAGTGCACATCCGAAGGAAATGAAATCAGCATCCTACAGATCTACATGTCCATGCCTATCATGACATTCTTCATAATATCTAACATATAGTTCCCCAGGGTGTCCATCAGCAGCTGAATGGATACAGACCACGTTCTTTCTATACATACTGGACATTCAACCCAGAATAAGCATCATAGAATCATTTGCAGCAAAAGGGGTGGAATCGGAGGATACCACATTCAGGGAAATAAGCCACACACAGAATGACAAGTAGTACAGTATATGTTCTCTCTGGAAGCTTCAAAAAGGATGTAAAACTTGCATGGTGACTACTAGGAATCCAGAAGGGGATGAGAGCATTAAAAAACGGGAAGTTAGACCTAGGAACTGTACATTGTATGCACATAAGAAAAAGCGCTCCCTGTTTGCTGTTTAGTGGGTAAAAGAAAAAGCTGACACAAAAGAAACAAATAGTTTACTACCAAAGAAAATTCACAGTTTGAACTTTTTGTCTACATTCTATAAATTGGCTTAGAGAAAAAAAAATATTAAAAGCATGATGTGCTTTCTTTGAGGGAGTTTTCTGTCTTTTTTTTTTTTTTTTTTAGCTTTTCACTTGTTATCAGATTTGAGGATGTCTTTGGAGAAAAGCAAACAACATGGTAATAGTTAAACTGAACATGTGAAGTCTGGTCACATTTTTATTTATGCATGAGTTAGGCAAATGCTAAACAACGACATGTTGTACGGAAAGGACCTGTGCGATACTGTTGCAGGATGCTGACCCAGGAGGAGGACGAGGAGGGTCCACTCCATCACAGACTGCATGTCTAGCTCCTAAGTGAGGAGAGAAGGGCAGCTGCACAGCACCAATGATTGAGCTCCTGAGAAAGAACTGCACCTATATCTTGGGCAGTTCTGACACTGCCTGTTAGCACGTCTGCCCTCCAGAAAGGACAGCAGAAGTGCCCTTTCTGAGGTTCTCCTCTAAGTGAATACATTTTCCTGAATGAAGATGCAGAGGCACGAACTCAAAGCCTGATCGTTCTTTCTATCCATTTGACCAGATTCACCAAACCCACTAACTTGGACACCATCTCTTCTGTTATTTCATTCACTTCCACATCTCTTATTCAACCTAAAAGTTCCATTCCAAATGTGTTCACAAGCTATTCCTAATCATTTTCAAATAGCTGTGAAAAAGCAAGCAAAAGAAAAGTTAAAGAATAGATTAGACCAATTCATGCACTTTCTTCATTCTACTTGAGCAATTCAATCTAAAACTCAAGACCTTGCACTCAAAATACAGGTTGTCTACTATCTTGTTATTATACATCTGTATTCCTCAAATTTTAGTGGGCTAGTTTATCACATGCGGACTGTGCTAAAACAAAGATTTGCATTCATTTTGTTTGGGGTGGGGGTCTGAAATCTTTAATTTCTAAAAATGCTTCCATGGAAAGTTAATGATGGTGACTATCTGAAGAATCCCCCACTCTTTAAAAAGAAAGTTTACATGGGACAAAATGTGTAATCAATACTGACATATAATAAAAAACACATTTGATATTTGACAGATTTCCAGAACTATATTGTTCATAAGAGTTGGCTAGAGTTTCAGATCTTTTGATACGTAACTTCTCTATGCAGGGAATACACATGACCAGTCATATAATGGATGAGTTAAGACATGGAAAACTGAGACTGAGGTCCTGCCATTCTATCAACAACCCCTGGTGTTCTCCCAACTCGGGGAGTTTTTGCTCGAGTATATTTCATTTCCTGGAAATCCACCCCTCTTGGATGCTGTCATCCCTGGTGTTTATGATAATGTTGTGATTTCCTCCATTACACCTGTCTTCACCCCAATCAGATTTGTAATGTGTGATTTTTTTTTTCCTCCTGCACTCACATCTGCTCGAACCATCTGGGATGCTTTCCCAGTTCAACTCAGCTACCTTCTTGGATGAACAATAACTGCTGTGTGTGTGTGTGTGTGTGTGTGTGTGTATACACTCTGTGTTTTCCTAGGGTGT
This sequence comes from Hydrochoerus hydrochaeris, assembly GCA_004027455.1. Taxonomy (NCBI): domain Eukaryota; kingdom Metazoa; phylum Chordata; class Mammalia; order Rodentia; family Hydrochaeridae; genus Hydrochoerus; species Hydrochoerus hydrochaeris. The sequence continues at coordinate 103,834 of PVLA01005256.1, read as the reverse complement.
TGCATTTGCTGGAAATAACCGAACAACTACAACCAGTTCTCATCTGTATGGAGCTCACCAGGGTCCTCCTGTGTGACTGAGGCAAAGTCACACAGAAGAACAGAGCTGTCTCTCTTGCATGGGAAGAACCACGTGGGCAGATCTGCTGGCCAGAGGAGGCCACTTTGAATGTGACTGTTATCGGATCATCGAAACCACACTGTGCGGTTTCCCTGAGCCTCTAGCAGTCACACTGTCATGGACTGTTTTGAAATGGCAGAGTTCAGCTTGAACAAAACATCTGTCCCCTCCTAACTCTGCCATGTCACTGTAATCTCTAGAGTTTCTCTTGCTGCAGAAAGTCAGGATTGGTTGTTTCAGTGCAGCTATTTGCTGTTTGGAATGGGTATCAATTGAATGTGCCCTAGGGAGTGATCTAGTCTTAGCAAGGTTGCCCATATAGTTAACCTTGGGCCATTTCTGCAACCAAAATCAGTGTGAATCTCTGGACACAACAGCTTTGTGCTAGACAGTTTTCCCATCAGGATAACAAAAACTTTAGATAATGAGCTTGTAAAAAGAAAAGTGTTATTTTGGCTCATAGCTTTGGAGGGTTCAGTCCATGGTTAGTTTGCCATGTTGCTTTTGGGTCTGAAGGGAAGGGGAGTATTATAGTAGAATTGTGTCAGTGTTCAAGGCTGCTCACCTCACAGCAAGGAAGGAAACACAGGAAGAGGAAGAGCTTTCAGCCCACAATCCCTCATCATGAGCAAACTTCTTTCCATAAGGTTCCACCACTTAGTTTCTGCGTATCCCAATATGGTGAACTTGGAGGTTGAACCTTTAACACATGGGCATCTGGTGGACATTCAACATGCAAACCACTGGAAGTCTGTACTTCTCCACCAATATTTAATTAGAAATGCACCTTTAAATTTCCTGTCTGACCTGGGAAGGTAGAAATAAGAGAAAAAGGAATAAGGACTCACCATAGCCCATGAATGAGTAACTAGCAAACCAAGCCTCGCAGAATTCTCGAGTTACAACATCCTACCACACCATTTATACCTGTCTAGATGGTGAAATTTATATGCAGTTTTGTCACCTAAAGTTGACAATATAAAATTAAAAGTGTTTCCTTTTGCTGACCCCCTGTATGTTAATCACAGATTCAAATTCTTCCTGCCATTCAAATTAAAACCTGGGTGCTCCAACTAGTACCTGGTCATTCTTGGGAGCAATATGTGGTCCCTTGTCCCTATGTCTGGGATGTTTCTTTCTCTGTTCTGTGTCTCTCTCATGCCATGAATTGAGCACTTTCACTTCAGGACATCTTTCCACCAAGATATTTCCTGAACGTCTAATTCAACCTCGATTTCCAGATACATTCATTGGTATATAGTAAACCGTCACTTAAAACATAGCTTTAACCCAAACTCTTGGATCCTAAAATACCTTTTCTCGGAATAGATAATTAGAAAATGAACTAAGCTAATGAGAATGGCTTGATAGCTTAAGAACAACCTCTTTATTAGTAGTATATTTGCAATACTTAATGAATGCATTCATCCTGGGGAGTCAGTGCTGTACACAGGGCACCTTAATCTTTTCTACTTCCCTTTTTCCTTCTCTCCCTCCTTCCACCTCTTGGTCCCCTTCACATTCACAAAAGGCCCTCATCTTCCTGTTTCCTCTTACCTATCTTTTACAGTGGTATCTCGGGTACTGAACTTAATTTGTTCTACAATTTTATAAAGATACATGCCTTTATATCTGTGTGTGAAGGATGGTCATGGTCATGTTCTCCACCTGATGCAGAGTTTGCAGAGAAATAAAATTTTGCTAAATGCTTCAGTTTGCAAAAACAAACTGTCTGCAAACAATAGCCCTCCTGAATCACAGTGTTTTGCTCTTTGAATTGCTGATACTTTGCATTGTTCATATATGTCATTCTTCTCCCTCCTCCCACAAGGGCAAGCCCTAAAATCTGCTCTGCTCTTGCTAAAACAGCAGAAAGAGAGACTGAAAGCAGCACTTAGATCATGTGCATGGAAGGAGATGACCTTGCCCAGTGACCTCTAACTCCAGGAACCTCCGAGAACTGCTCAGCAGCAAAGGCAGAACAGACTTAGGAACCACTGCAAGCAGAGACAAGAAGAAACATCATTAGAATAGAGACCTTCCTCGAAGTGTCTGATCTGAGGCAGGGGTTGGCTTGAGCATGTAGCCAGAAATGCGGAACAAGGTTAGGAAAGACAAAGTGACCGAATAAAAGCCAGCAAGCGTTATCTGCAGAGCCACCAAAAACTAAGGGGTTTCTTGGCTTCCGGTGAGCCATAGTTTAGACTGCAACTTGCCTTTCATGCAAAATTAATTCTCACAGAAAAGTAAATTCTATGGCTTGGATTATGTCAGTAGTTACACTTGTGGTCATTAAAGCCATTTATTGTGTCCTGTTCAGCTGACCTTTCATTCACCCAAACCACATAAACCACAACCCACCTTGGCTGATAATATCCACGTGACCCACGACAGTCTTTGGAAGAGGAGCTTCTCACTGCCCCCCTATCTCCGAACGTTATGAGGATAAAAGTTGCAAAAAACCACTAACAGGGAAGCATCTGCCTCATCACAGAGTATGGTAATTCTTCTGGTTTCAAAAATAAGTTGTAATGTCATCTCACTTCTCTCCTTCACCCTTTGCTTAATTGGAAGGCAGCAATGAGCAAAAAGCAAAATGTCAGGTTACATACAGAAAGCAAACTAGTTTTACTTTTTTTCTCCTCAGAGACATACCCAAACCTTTAGACTGTCAAACAAGTACGCTTTCTGCTTTTTGAACATGGGGGATTTACTAGCTAAAAACCCAAATGCACACGTGCCTTTATAAGACGGTTGTTACTGACGAAATTTGGCAATAAGTAGCAATTGAAGACACAGGTATTTGACAGGCAATTCCCTCCTTCAAGTTGTGAAAGTTAAAAGCACTAAAATGCTGTAATTTTGTCATTTTTACTCACTTCTGGCTATTGTCTTACCTCGGAAGGAAAGGACATATTATGACAAGAATGTTCTTTCTCCAGCAACTTTGCCTAAGTTGAAAGCGTGATTATGTATAAAAGTTACCTTTTGCCGTGGCCAACCAAATGGACCATTCGCTTTAACATTTAAGTAATGGATGCCCAGCAGGAGCCAGCTAAATTACAGGCAGGTGTGCAGCTGCTGTTGTGACCTTACATAAATGGTGTTCTGTGTTAAGGAAGGTGAGCAACTTACTTCAAGCACAGGAGAGTTCAGATCGGTTTTAATTTTTTTGCATCAGTGACATCTGTAGTACTCAAGGAACAAGTTCCATTTTGCATTAAGAAGCAGGCAGGGAAGTATATGCTCCCTTATAGCTTGCCCTCACTCCCTCCTACTTTTGGTGAGGAAGTGAAAAATAACACACAGTGTCTCTCTCCCAAAGATTAAACCTCCAAGTTAACAGACAGTGGCGAAGCCACTGTTGCTGCACCCCAGAGACCCTTGCACCAGGTTAGATGTGACCCAACTGGATGAAGCCAGAAATCAAGGGAGGGTGCAGAAACCTAGCTCCCTGAAAGCTCCTGGGTGATCCCATATTCCATATCCACAGGCTACTAGAGACTCTGGTTTATGCAGACAGCCAGCCAAGGGTCATTTTTCAAATCATTTCAGCTCCTCTTTCACAGATCTCACTTTCTCATTGCTAGCTAATCCATTTATCGACAGCCATTTGCTTCCATTTTGTACATAAAACAATGGAAGAAGATATCCTTAGTGGGGAGCGGCAGAGTCAAGACACGCAGAGGAGGAGTCCGTAGGAGCTATGAGGCACTGCAAGTTCTATGTTAAAGGTGCAGCCTTCATAACAACAACAGACATTTGCAGAGTGTTCAGCCCATTCTATATTTTCTGCTATCCCCAGCAAGAAAGGCAATGGTATGATCCCACTTTACAGACAAGAAAACGGACACATGGAGAAAGAAAGAGCCTACCGGGGTTTCCCAGCCAGAGTGTGGTCAACTAGTGTCATGGTTTAGATCTAGAATTCGGTCCCAAAGTCTCTGGTGTTCAGAGGTGAGGTTTCCAAAGGGTGACTGGATCACACAACACTAACTTCTTCTACGGATTCATCCACTGATAAGTTCATAGCTTGATGTGCTGTTAGGAGGTGGTGTCTTCCAATAAAAAGTGGGTGTGGTAGGACGTAGGAGAGTGCATTCTCTCCCTTTCCCTCTTTCCCTCTCTCTCTCTCTCTCTCTCTCTCTCTCTCTCTCTCTCTCTCTCTCTCTCATTCTCTCTCTCACTCTTGGCTACTATACAGTGAGAAGCTTTCCTTTACCAGGCTCTTCCACCATGATGTTTCTAACTTGGAGCCAACTGACCATGGACTGAATCCTCTGAAACTGTAAGCCAAATTAAACCTCTCTTCCTTTACATTGCAAATGTCAGATATTTTGTCCCAGCAAAGTGAAAGTTAATACAAGAGAGGATAGGATTTCAGGAAACCTGGTGCCAAAGTCTCTGCCCTCCCCTACATCCAGAAGCCATACAGGGCATGGGGCCACAGACCTGTTGGACACAAGGAGTTCTGGACCTGAATTCCCTCTGCCAGTAGCCGGTAAGTTTCCTTAAGCCATTTACTCCATCCCATGTGCCTCAGTTTGCACAATTCCAGGCTGAGAGTTAGTAGCTAGCAAGTGAAGGTGAGCAACCCTAGAAAATTCTAGAAACACAATGAATCCATAGGAATTTTCTACTTCTTTCCTTTCCCAAATTCTCTTTGTGAAGATGAGCCAACTGCTTAGGAAGAACAACCACCTTCACAAGCACCAAAGCAATTTCCATGGGCATTACACCCACACACCTGGGTAAAGGAGAGCTCACAAAGGTGAGCACCCACAGGAGGCGGAGAGCCACCTGCCAGCTGTTCCCTGCTTATTATTAGCCAGGAAGGTACCTGGGAGTAAAGCAGGAATCTTCCTTTGGGGTCCACTGAGAAAAACCCATCTCTCTAGATCTTGAGGCTTGTGGGCCTTGGGAAACCCACTCTCACTTCCCCCAGCTCTCTACCTAGAAATGCCGGTGCAGAGCTGGTGCAAAGATGAGGTTATCTGCAATCTCCAGCATCTGGTAGCACCACAGGAGGCCCTCAAGAGCTCCCAGAGTTGGACCTGAACTCCTTTGATCTTGCTGGCAGCCACCAAGTCTCCAGGTGGGGGTGGCTGGACACAGGTGTGGGCTGATCATCAGTGCGGACCCACAGATGAACCTGGCCCGATGACAGCTGGTGGAGAACCCCCCGTGGGAAGGATCTGGGCTTAGCATTTCATTCCTAGGAGCCTCTTTGTGGAATGCAAAAAAGATACAACTACCTGCATGTTGCATGCTCCCTGGAGGCAAGCTAAACCATCTGGCCAGGTTCTAGCCAAGTTCTCAGAGGTACACACTGGCCCGAGGGTACATAAGACTGAGCAAATGGCAGCACAGAGTCCTAGACACACACACACACACACACACACACAATTTCTTCCACAGATGAAATGTCTAATTAAAAAGCCAGAGCTTATAAAAACATTGGGTTAGGGATACAGCACAGCAGCCCAGAGGGCCTGGCAAGGGTGAGGTCATGAGTTTGATGGTCAGTATCAAAATACTACTGCTACTATTACTACTACCAAAAAGGTCGGGGTGCCCATCAACCGAGGAATGGATACAAAAGATATGGTATTTTATGGTATACTACTCAGCTACAAAGGAAGATTGCATCGCGGCTTTTAAAGGTAAATGGGTGAGACTTGAGACCGTAAGTGAAGTAAATCAGACTCACCTGTGTACCATATTGTTTCCCTAGTGTAAGAAACTTGAAGAGTAAATAAGATACAAAATCTTCAATAAATACTGTGAAGGGGTAAGACACTGCTCAAAGGGGAAAAATAACTAGGATAGGGGAAAGGAGAAAAGGATGGGAAAAGGAAAAAGATATAAATTTGTTTATAAACATACAATACCTAAGATGATTACTAATTCTATTAGTTCTTGGGAAAGGACAGTTAATAGTCATATGATTAGATCAATGAGCATGTCTATGTCTGGTAATCTAAGGAGCTCTTTAAATACAACAATATGCAATGTAATGACCATTGTTCAATTTCCATCAGCCTGTTTTGAAAGCATATATTGCTAACGTTTTGAGGTTTTTGTTGTTCTCATAATTGTTGTATGTCTCTTGTTTTTTGTTTTTCTTTTCTATGTTTTTTTCTCTTTAAAATAAAAAAAATTAAAACTGGATTAAAATAAGAGAAAATGTATGATTTAATTGTGGAGCTGAGGATAAGGAAGTCTTTTCTTTCCCAACTATAAATCTTAGACATCATAATGGAATTACCAACTTCCACCAAGGTAATTTATCACAAATGACTCTATGTACCTATGAAAACACAAAAGAAGCAGGAAAAATATTTACAACATCTATGTAAAATATTAAAATCCCTGATATGTAGATAATCCATGCAAGTTAATAAGAAAATAAGAAAGGCAATATAAAAATTATCTTTAAGAAATTGAAAATAATAATAATAATAGTAATAAAATCTACACTCTAATAAAAAAGCACCCAAAGAATGTGAACACAGAATCCTTAGGAGAAATACAATCATGGAATAAAGTGCATAGAGTTTAAACTCCAAGAACAATACAAGGGAGAATTTTAACAATAAACTACATTTCTTACCTGACAAACACAAAATAGATTAATACTACCGAGGGTCAGTAAGCATATGAGAAAATTAGCATCCTCACAGATCGTGAATGAGTGTCTTATTGTTCACTGTCATAGTAGGAGGAAGACTACACTGTTTTAGGTGACACTGAATCAAAATTGAAAATTTAAAGGTTTTTCGATATAGCATTTTAATTCGGCTGTATTCTTATTTCAAAATGGTTCCCACAAGTTCACACAGCTTTACAGAAAAGAATAATCATTACTATTATTCCTACAAAGAGAAAAAATAATTGTTGATGCCCCTTACATAGGAACGGTTAATTTCACACTATGAAAGACACAATGACAATTGAAATGTGTTAGTCACCCATGCCCAAATGTATAATCAGAAAAGAAGAAACTTGGAAATCAATACACAGAGTGTGTGTAAAACACTCTTAGAAACATATCCTATTTTTCTATTACTACATGATACTGGCAATATATAAATGAAATCTGATCAGTAAACTGTTAACGAGGTTGTTAATGAAGTCACATTCTCAATAGTCCTTTTGATGGTTTGCCACTTCCTGCCGGCCATGCTATGGACTGTTTCTCCTCTGTGATGTCCTTCTGCCATGCAGCCCTGCCTTGAAGACAGTCAGCTATGGACTGAAACCTCTACAGACTGTAAGGGAAAATAAACTTCTCCTTTACGTTGTGGATGTTGGGTGTTTGTGTCTCAGGAATGAGACATAATAGCTAAGAAAATCACATTCTATCTTCTTTTTCTCCTTTCTCCTAATTCCCTGTGTTCTTTCTTTTTGAGCATTTTTTTCTCTTTCATTATCACAACATCTTTTGTACATTTTGGATCTTATTACTCTTTTAGTTTTTTTATGTCTTTTTTTAACTAAGGAGACAGTACGTTTCTTACAAATGTGAGTTTGATTTATTTCACTTGTGAGTAGGATCTCAAGTTGCCTCCAGAAGATGGGAAAAGATTATATGTATACAGATATATAACTATCCTACCAGTCTGTTAATTCATCCAAAAAAGTTTATGCTTTTCATTTTTTTCATGCATAAGTCTCATAACCTGAACAACTACTAAAAATGACCATGTGCAATATATTAATTATATATTAATATAAATATATTAATATTTTTAAAAAATTCTCATCATTTCTATCCTTTTTTCTATTTTGCTTTTTTTAAAATTAAAAAAAAGAAAAATCACATTCTATTTTCTCTCTTTAAGGATGAAAGGGAAAAGGGAAGATCAACTTAAATCAAACAATATCCCAGGAATAGTGTTGCATATGTGCTATTTGAGGAAACTGAAATTTGAAAGCATACAGGAAACTCCCAAATAGCATAGCAGGACATTTCTTGAAGTTTACCATGTAGTTTTGTTCCTGCTATTTTTTTTATGGAAATCGAACTCAGGACACATTGTGCTTGCCAGGCAGACACGATGCTCCTCTGTTCTCGCTATTTTTACACTATCTCTTTAGCAAACCCATTTGGCACTTGTGGAAGGCGACTCTTCATATGCGGGTGTGTATCAGTCATTCCTTTAAGTATACAGGCTTCGTCACCTTGTAAGCACCTGCCTGAACTTGCAAAGGCTCATTATGCATCGTGCAATCAGCTGAACTATGGTCTGCAATGGAAACTGCTGTTTGACGCCTTTCCTGCTTCCACAGGAAACTTGCTCAAGAAGATCAGCCCTGGCCAAAGTCTTTGGGAAACCCCTGTCTCTTTGCAGGTTGATCCCATGATTTTCTTAGCAAGAAAGGTATATAAAGTGATAGAACTAGGGGTCCCATTTCATCATATGTAGACATTAGCTGCTATTCCACGCACATGCCAACATTTGATAGTCTAGATAAGCTAAGAGTTCCTTTTTTTATTTTTAAAAAAAAGGATCGAAATGATATGGAATTTCAGAAACAATAGTAGGAAATTAACACTAGTTAATATACTGCACACTGTTATCTTAGAAGTAGTTGTTCAGGTTATAGGATCTAGGGACAAAAATGATCAAACAATCAAACAATGACAGCACAAACTGAATTCCCCAAAGTGGAAATTGCTGCTTCATGTTTTTTCTTTTTTTTCTCTCTCTCTTTTTTAAGAAAAAAAAATTAAACAGCAGTTTCCACTTTGGGGAATTTACATGTTACTTAAATTACTGACTGAAGTAGATATACAACTGTTTTTTTCTTTTTCTTCTTTTTTTTTTTTTGTCTTTTTTGAGACAAGTTTTTTCTATGCAGTTCAGGCTGGCCTTGAGCTCACTTTGTAGCCCAAGCTGGTCTCGAACTCACAACAATAATCCTGTGTCAGCCTCCTGAGTGCTGGGATTACAGGCGTGAGCCACCACGCCCGGCTCTTTTGTCTTTTTGAGACAGGGTCTTGTCACACAGTTGGGGCTGGCCTTCAGTGCACTTTGCAGCCCAGGCTGGTATCGAACTTGCAACGATCCTCCAGCATCAGTCTCCCGAGTGCTGGGGTTACGCTGGGGTTACAGATGTGTGCCTCGCACAGACCTTTTTTTTTAGTGTGACTGAAGGATAGAATGGAAAAGAAATGTAGTACAAAATTATCCCATGGACACACACACACACACACACACACACACAGAGACTTTTGACAACTCCGAAAGGGATTTCCCATGGAGAAAAGTACCAGTAATGCAAATAAAGTCCAGTTTGCTACTCAAATTTTTATATTTACTGTATTTTATATAGTAATATATTTATATATTACTATATTTGAATAGCTGTGTCCTACATGCCGTAGGGTTTAGAAATGAAACATGTGGGTTGAGTATTTGAAATACATCTCGTGTGCTGAAATGCCACATCCTGATTGCCATGTCTGAGCTCGCTTAGCTGACTCTCAGGTCCACCCTCTAACAGCTCCATCTGCACTCTGCCGTGAATGCCTGATCTATTCCCAGCTGTCCACCTCGAAATGCCACCTTTCCACTTTCACGAGCTTAATTTGTCTGGACTTCCCGTGCTGTTCCAGACTGTTCCGTCTAAGTGAGAGCCGGCACTACCTGCCTTTCTTATCTATGTTAGCTGGAACTCTGCAGAGCTCATATGAAAACCAAATGAAAATTAAAAGCACACCAGGAATCCCAGCACTCTGGAGACTGGGGCGGGAGGGTTCCAAATTCAAAGCCAGCCTAAGGGCTGCACAACTTAGGAAGAGCTGGTCTTGAAAACAAAAATGCCTGTGGCCATACCTCAGTACTAAGTCCTGGATCCAATCTCCAGAATCCAAAGAGGGGAGGGAAAAGCACATTTGAGAGTTCACTCCACTGCCACCAATATTCTTTGAATGTCGAAGCTCACAAGACCCCATGATTTCAACCTTTCGGGTCCTCCTGCCTTTGAGAACCGCGGAATCTACATCCCACTGTGACACACTTCTAGCTTCCGAGGGACAATGACTGGGTGGTATATTCTCTGGACTTAGCCTGCATTACTGGCTGCATGCTGGTGCTGGTGAGCTCACAAGGGCGTGAGTGAATGATAAGTGTGCTTTGCACGTACAGTCCATCTCTTTGCCCTGCCTACAAACCTTGCCACGCTGAAGCCTCTCTCCGCTGGTCACTAGGCAACGACATCACTTTGACACCTTTTGAGGGCTTGATAACTTTGGTTGCTTTCTAAAGAAGCAAGGACTCCACTGTGCTCTTCTCTCCCTCCCTTAGAGAATACACCCTACACCGTTCATCTTTGCCCAGTTGCAAATCCTGCTAATGAGCCTTAGCGACAAGGACCAGAGAATGTCTGTGACTGTCCCATTTGCATGTGCATTATCACAGGACAGCTTCCCTGTAACACAATGGCTTCCCTGTTCTTTGATCTCGTCAACGCCAGGAACTCAGGTCCTGCCCGTCATCTTCACAGGCATGCCACGCGTCTGGGGACAGCAGGCATAGTTCTGCCTGTGGAATTTAAACACTTACACTCAGTTCCAGCTTCTGAGATTTTCCCTACAACAGTATTTAACATCTCCACATCTCTAATCCGTCTCCTTCCAAGACACCGGCTGCCATCTTCCTGTGGTCCCCTCCTGCCGTCAGCCACATCATTCACATTCTCTGTGACGGTGATCACTCCATCTCTGTTGCCCTGCCATCTCTGAAGACCATCCCCCTGGCAAAACTGGAGTCACCGATCATTTTGGTTATTCCCCTTCTTGCCCAGCCTTGAGCTAAAAGTCACATCATTCCATGGAGTTATCGCTTGGATATCACAACCCAAACTCATATTGAAATTAAATCCAAATGTGGAGTATTATTAAGGGGGTAGAAACTAAACCTGACTCTGATATTTGGGTGTCAGGAGGACCCTCAGGATGCAGTGAAGGTTAAGTACAGGTGTAAGGATAGGGTCCTGACCCAACGGGACCATGGCTTACGTTATGGTTTGTATCCAGATATTCCCCAGAGCCTTACGGACTCACAGGGGGAGCTTTGCAGACTTGGGTGATTGGAAGGTGTGTGATAACTAAATGGGTGTAGCATAGTTAGGGACCTGGAAATGGGTGGCAAAAACCAACAGGCTTAAAGGATGGATGGAGTATTCCTGCCTCCTGCCGCTCTTGCTAGGGACTGTTTCTTCTCTTCAGTGCTGCTTTGCCATGTATCCAAATCTTGGAGTCAACCAACTAGGGACTGAAACTTCTGCAAACTGTGAGCTCCAGCAAACCTTTCCTCCTTTTCTTTTTTGTGGGTGTTGGGAATTTTGTCCTAGCAATGAGATAAGTAACTAAAACAAGGAGAAAGACCTGAATTGGGAGGTTTTTGTCACCATGAGATGTTCTACAGTATCTTCAGACAGTGCAAAGAGTCCTTTCAAGCAAGAAGGCTCTTTCCAGCTGCACCCACCCAGTCTCCAACTTCCCAGGTTTTTATGCAATCAGCCAAATAAATAAATCTGTCTTCCCTATAGGTGAAGCAGTGCCATTCAGTCATAGCCAGAGAAGGCCGATGGATTAAGATACATGACTGATTCCCACACTTGATTTAAGTTCCCCAAGCCAAGCGAAGCTCAGACATAGTCAAATAAATTATCTTTTCATGCCAACTGCTCCCCCATCTTAATGACCCCCACTCCTCAAATAGCACTCACAATGGAATCCACCGGAAACCTAAAAATGATAGAAGCTGCCTTCCTGTCCATCCCTGTCTGCCTCTTCCTGTTGTCTCTGAAGTTCTCTTTGGTTTTCAGTGTTTTCGCCTGCAGGGCTTTGGCTGCCGAATTCCTGTCACCTGCTGCTTCTCTGAGTCTCTCCTGTCTCACTTCCTCGCGCTCTGAAATCTTCCTGGAGGGATTCTTCCTGTTTTGCTCTTCCCTTAGACCCTTCTCCCACATATTCTATGTTCAGTAGGATCCGGCAATGAGCAGGTTATTTTCACATTTTGGAAAAGGTCTCCGTGATGGAAAATAAGGATGTTTAAGAAAAACTCAAGTCAGAGAAGCCGTGCACCGAATCCCAGAGGAAATCTGCAGCCTTTTCGTGCCAGCTACATTCTGGGTCAGACAAAGCGATGCCAAAGGGAGCGAGGACATTGATTTTTAAGGTCTCTCCTGCTTGCCAGGAGGAGAGACATGCAGGTTCATTTTTAAGATTTCAGCCTGCATTGACAGGGAGCCACATGGTGGATCACAAGTTGTGTAAGTGCCTGAAATAATTTCTGGAGAGTGATCTGACCCCCAGCCACGACTGGGCCATCATCTACAAAGACACACCTGCCTCCTTCATGACTGCGTTCCCAGAGCTTCCTTATAGATATCAACCATCCGCCCCCCAGGACTTCACGTTTAGAAACTATTAATTGAGCACATACTATTGATCTGGGCTCTTGTATCATGGAAGTGGATGTTTTCTACATAAACTACACCAACGCAGTATGGTGGAAGAAATTTCACCTATAGGCTGAGAGGTGATTCGCTGGACTTGGGATGCTATTCACAACTTCTCTCATTGGACCATCCTAAAAATGGTTTCATTTTGGAGTGGATCACCCAGCAGAACCACGTCCAAGAAGTTAGGACCTGGTTAGAATTAAGCAGTATAGGGTGTGATCGAAATGTAATGGAAATATATAAATCTTAAAAATGTGTGTTACTATAAAAGACACTTTGCCATTAATCCCTCTCAGAATCCTCTTCCTGGATTCCCCATGGAAGTCACTGGTCCCCATGGTCCCTGCCACTTTTTGCAGCGATTCTGGATCCTCTTTCCTGAGAGTCTTTGCTGGGCTGTTGTGACTACCTCAATGACAGGTCCTGAATGGATCCAAAATGCTTCCCTTGAGGGTCATTGTGACTTTAAGGGCACAGCCACAGGTCACATGGTGCCAGATTGAGAGAGTAATGGGGAGGACATGCCACCATGCCTTTGTGAGTCTGCTTTACCGGGGGGCCAGCCCCCCAATGGCAGTGGCCGGCACTATTTTGAGCACACGGCACGCAGAGAGACTCGGGAAAGAGGACATGCAGAAGTGGCTAGGAAAATGACAAGGAAAACGAGATAAATGTGTTGGAAGTCAGGGGGAGGATTTTGAGGGAAATTCCCGTCCATGTGTCTTTTACCGGATCCCGTTTTAAAAACTGGATACTGTTCACTTTCTTCTTTAATTTCACCCGTAACCCATGGGTTGTTCAGGAGGTTGTGAGTTGATTTCCATATGTTTATGTTTATTCGCAGTTTCTTTTGTCATTAGTTTCCAATTTCAGGGCGGTATGGCAGGCACTATGGGATGATTTCAGTCCCTTGGCGCTTACTTACGCATGCTCTGTGGGCTAGTATGTGGTCTGTTTGAGAGAATGTCCCATGTGCTGCATTGTCTCCCTCGTATAAAAAATAATAAAAAATAAAAATCTGAAAGTGTACTAAGATCCAAAATACACAATCGACATTGTAATGATGAAAGAGAAAGAAAGTGCTTCAAAGGACAGAAGAACCGGGATAGGTAAGAACAGAAAAGGAAGAACGGAAAGGATTATATGTATGTTGGTAAACATGTATGTATGCATGTGTACGCTAGATAGACAACTAGACTACTCATGCCTGTTAGTTCAGCAAAAAGAAGCTTGTGCCGTCATTGTCCGATCAATAACTGTTGTGCCTAGATTTTATAACCCGCACGACTACTCTTAAGATAACAATAGGCAACATATTAATGAATGTTAATTCATTACTTTTTTGGGGAATTCATATCATTTCTAGCCTTCTTTTCTGTTTCGCTTTTTAAAACGAAATTTAAAAAGGAGCTGAAAAACAACAAAAAAAATGGGAACAGTCACCAAATTTGTGGACCACGTCTTGTACGTTTTAGGGGGTTTCTGTGGTCTTGTCACTGTCCCGACCTCCTATGCATGAGTTCCTTCAAGTTTCTCTCCAGCCCTCGAGCCAGGCTGCGTGACAAGACATGCCAGCCCTGCTGAGACGCACGTGTTTAATCTGGCATCAGGCACGACTGGAGTCAAGCCTGTCCCACCTCCTAGCACTTCTTTCACAAGAGCATCCGTTACTTCAGTGCTTCACTGATTCCGTGCCCGAAGAAGTTGGCTCCATCCAAATGTCAGGAGGGGTCAGCCAGAGAGGAATGTAGAATCAAAGAGGAGAAACAGGAATCTGCCTTTGTAGGGTGCCGCACTGCGGACCGTGAGCTACTCAATACCAAATTTGGGAAGATTCCTGGATGCTCCTCAGCTTGAGGCTGCTTTTTAATTTTTTTTTTTTTTTGTCCCACCTACAGGGAAAGACTCCTTGTTCTTATATGACAAGGAGAATCTCAGAAACACCACTGGATCCAACCCTCAGCAGGGTAGAGGTACATCCTTGTTTCCACGTTTAGCTTCTTGTGCTCTACTTACATTTCTCTGCCTGAGAACACAGAGCTTGGTGGTCTAATCCTAAGCAAAGGCTGATGCCTGAGCGCTCCTTGAGGCTCTGTGAATAGCAACGGGGCATGGGATTGTGTGCAAATCCTGCCTCAGGCCCTAGGGGTTGGGGTGCTACAGGTTGCCGAGGAGAAAGTGCTGGAAAGACCGTGAACCTCCTGTGCTTCACTCCACCTGCTTCCTGCAACCCCTGTGGCCACTCAGACAGGCCCATAGCCAGTGTCACGCCCTGTACCTAGTGGCCAGAAGGGCACCCCCCCCAAAGCACTGGGTGCACCTTTGAAAACCATGCTATTTTACACTTGTTTCCTCCCAATCCTCAGCTGCTTCCAAATGAACTGAGACTGGGAAATCAGATTTTGTGATAAAGCCAGCCCTGAGTCTGCTGTAGGATTCCAGAGACCTCACAGTGCATGTGTACAGGCCACTGCCCTGAGGATGAACCTATGTGCCTTTCCTCTTAGTTTCTTTCCTTCTTTTCTTTTCTTTCTCTCTTTTCTTCCTTTCTTCTTTCTTTCTTCCTTTTTCTTTCTTTCTTTCTCTTTTAAATTTACTTTTTTTTATTTTAAAGACAATAAAGACTAACAGAACAAACCCAATCAAAGCAAAACAGTAAAAGTGGCACCGAACTTCAAAACAGGACAATAGCAAATCAACCATGACTACCAGAATGCCTCTTGTTAGCTTCACAATAGTTGTCCATACCATCAGACCTAGTAAAATTGAATACACCAAAACAGAATAAAACCAATCAAAATAACATTAAATAAAACAAAATAACAACTGGAACAAAACAAAACAGCAAGAAAAATATTGGATTTCAAAAACTAAACAGAAGGAAATCACCCCATATTTGTTATATTGTATACTCTCATCCTCCCAATAGATGCTCAGACTACCAGCCTTCGGTCTACAAAGTCAATGTAACAATATAAACCCTTAAACCTTCCCATGAGTCACCAGAAGCCATGCTGGGTCTAAGAGGACCACAACAAGAAGTCAGTTCACCTTTCCCGTGAGCAGACTGGTACGCGGACTGAGAATCAATGACTCCCTCCCCACTCCTTACCCCGTAAGTAACCAGATGGTCCTCTTTCTTTCAAAGCTGCTCATGAATGCTACCTGGCTCTGCCCTAGGCCATTCCTCACTTCCTGCCCTGAGTTCTTCTAACATCTTCTGGGACACTGTTATATCCCTTTGTAGCTGCTATGTTCACCACAGCCAAGAATCTTACTCTCACTCTATCCCGATCCCCATGAAGTGTTAGGGGCTCAGCAGGTATGCAGTGGGCATGACTCGTGAAGGAACTGCCTCTTTCCCAGGAGTTTGTTTTTGACCAAGCAAGGCTACTGAGCAGCCTCCATGATGCTATGGGAAGAGGACAAAGGTGATATGGATTCCAGGCTGCGGGTCTCCCTTGAACACCTGCTCACTCATCATTATGGAGCCGGTGACTGGATGCAGGTGTACCACACCAAGCCTCCCCTGTAGCATGGGCATGATAAGACGATACCTGCTATGGGGACCATGGGGAGGTCATGCAGGCAGCCTCCAGGGCCAGGTGTATGGTGAGCTCTCACCACACAGACACCGCGACCATTAAAGACACGCTCACCTGTTTGCCAGTCTGCAAGCTGACTACAGCCCTAGCACCCTAAGGTTTTACAGCCAGGTCCCATTTGCCACATGAGCCTACTTGTGAAGTCCGCCTTCCTCCAGCTACCAAACAACTCCACGTAGGGCAGTCACACGTCTCAGAATAAAGCCACAAACACCAGGAGCGTGTTGGAATAGGTCTTGCCAGGCACACGGAAACCCACTGGGGAGAAGGTTCTCACTGCAGGGCCCTCACACATTGTGGAAGAGGAAGGGAACACAGGAAAGCCCGTAAGAAGGGCAGTGGGGTGGTAGAAGAGGATCCTAATGTGTTTTATGTACGTAGCAGTCCACCGGAATGAAACTCGCCAGTTTCTATAACTCATAGGCAGTTGTTTAAAAATGGAGAAAAAAGTTTTTTGAAAGAAAAGACTGAATAACTGAGAAGGACCCTCTGTAGCTACTGCTTCTGTCTGGTTTTCTTGCCATGGAAAAGGTTTCTTTTTATGGAGCCATTGCTGACCCCCAGCTTTATGTTACTGGATGATAACTTGGGACACTACAATCCGCCTTTCATTGCTAATAATGAAAGGTCTTTGGGAAAAGTCAAAGCCAATGAAATTGTGCTCCTGAAAACATTGAAGATGAATGGGGTTTATAAAACAGCAAAAATTTCCCATGAAATTAATGGAATGGCTTGGGGAAAGGATTTTAGCTTTTGGTGAAGGAAAGGAAAGGGAAGGGAAGGAAAGGGAAGGGAAGGGGCAACAGGGAAGGAAGAACGAATGGAGGGAAGAAGGAAGGAAGGAAGGTCACGTATAACTACATACAAATATAAAATCTGGGTCCTACATAGATCTCAAAGACTGAAAAATACTCTCCAAAATCCTAGAGGGTAAACCAGTGGTAGCACAACACGGCAAGACAAACTTCTGAATGTGTGAGAGTAGGCCTCTGTGCCGTGATAATTAAATAAAAATTAATAAGCGCAGTAACGTCATTGCGTGAGTGCTATCCAACAGCACCCTGACAGGTTAAAATCTAACACTCATTACAGAGACGCCAACATTCTGCTGATTCACAACGGAAAACGCACTTCTGATTCAGGCCACCAAGGTGTGGAAAGTGTAGACTGATTTCCATGTAAGATGTTAGAAAGGCGAAAACACAAGGAAGCCAGTGTGTGAAAAAGCTCAAAGCGCTGGGTCAGTTTTTTGTTGTTGTTGTTGTTGTTTTTTACAGTCTCTGACATGGAGAGAGCTCTGCTTTTCTTTTTTCTGCTTAGCACTCAGCTTTTGTGCTCACTCTTGTGATCTTATGGCCTTATGCGTGGCTGGAGCAGAAAGTTAGAACCAGCTTATCCTGAATTCTTCGCATGGAGATGCCAGACAAAAGACCAGGGGATCAAAGTTGTCACCTGAGTTCCCAGAGAGACAGATAAAGAAGAGGTAGGAGCTCCAAGAAGGGTCTGGTCTTATTTCTTAAAATGGCGAGTGCTTCTTGACTTAAAACAAAACACAACACAGTACAGCCAGGCAAAGAAGTCTACACCTGTAATTTCAGCTACTTGGGAGGCTGAGGCAGGGGGATCTCAAGATCATGACCAGCAGGGATAATTGAGCAAGACTCTTTAAAAAAGAAAATCACTGTGTGGCAGAGAGCTTGCCTAGCATGCACAAAGCCCCAGCTTCTACCCCCGGACTTGAGATGTTTAGTTGTGCAAAAGAAGTGGAAGCATAATAATGATCTCAGGTAGGCATGAAAAGCATCTGGGGGGGAGGGGCAGCGCAGGGGGTTAAACCCAGGGAGTTTGCATTGAACTACACCCCCAGCCCTCTTTTATTTTATTTCATTTTATTATTTTTATTTGGAGACAGGTTCTTGTTAAGCCACTAAATTGCCCGGGGTGGCCTCAAACTTGAGAGCCTCCTGCCTCAGCCTCCCTGGTTCCTTTCCCCCACTCATGTCTGGGATCACACGTGGGCCAGCCCACCCCAGAACCACGAGGTCGCCATGACAACGGCAGATGCACAGGCGGGGTGCAAGATGTTCCCTGCATTCTGTTTACCTCCCTGGATTCCCGTTTCTCTCGTTCCCGCTTTTGAAAAGGAAAAGTAAATACACTCACTGCCGAGAAAGACCCCAAGGAGCGAGGGAAAAATTCATAAAATAGGGGGCGGAAGGCAGCGGCTTTCTAGGAAATCGCGGGGGTCACACCTACCGACACTCCAGTCCATCTCCTCCACGGCGTCCCCGTAACGGCCGTGGCAACTTTTGTTGGCAAAATCCTTGGAAGAGAATAGCGCGGTGTGCACGTGGAGATAGGACAAGAAAAGGAGGAAGGGTTTCTCAGCATTCCTGCAGAAAGACAACAAAGAAAAAAGGGGGGATCAGTGGGACTAAAAGGCTTCTACCCGCCACGCCGATATCGTACGATGCCACGTGAAGACTCACAAAATACCGTGGCTTAAGCGGCTGATGCACGGTCTTTCCCTGCAGCAGAGCAAATCTGTATGAAGCGACTTACTACTGGGGCACGGGAGGCCTGTGCACTTCCCAGAGCAAGCACAGGTAGCTCCCGGGAATGAGCACAAGAAACTCCACGCCAGCCCCTTCCCTGCGGCCAGACCCTCTCGCTCTCACTCTGAGCCCGGGTCTTGGCTCCACTGCTAATGTGAACATAAGGTGCATTCCTCAAATATCCGTTCTCCAGGTCACGTGTCTCATCACATACAGTGCATTGGTCAACTTTCTACTCACTGCGACAGGATACCTGACGCTGACAAGATGAAGGAATAGAGGGTTAACTTGACTCAGAGGTTTGCAGAGATTTATTCTGTGCTCTGCTCTGTGGGCTCCAAGGCACAAACATCATGGTGGAAGCAAATGGCAAAGGACAGTTGCTTATCCCCATGGCAGCTAGGATGCAGACAGACAGACACACAGAGAGACAGAGAGACAGAGACAGAGACACCGAGAGACAGAGAGGCAGAGACAGACAGACAGAGAGATAGAGACAGAGCCAGAGACAAACAGAGACAGAGACAGGCAGAGACAGAGAGAGAGAGAGAGACCAAAAGAGAGACAGAGACAGAGAGAAACACACACAGAGAGATAGAGACAGACAGAGAGAAACAGAGGTGCCAGGGACAAGAATACACCCTTCCAGTTCATACTCCCTGCTCCTACCTCTTCCATTCAAGCCCAGCTCCATGTTACTGTCAGCTATGACCTCATCAATGGATGAATCCATCAATTAGTGGAGCGACCCATGATCCAATCAACTTCCAAAAGCCCTACCTACAAACTCAAGAGGCTGTGGCGTGGCGCATTAGTCCTAAGCCATAGTGCAGTGTTCTGACAAACCTCACCCCAATGTCAACACTCTTACACACATCCCATGCTGCAATGTGAAACATTAACTATTTCCCAACATCAACAGCACATTTACAGGTCTAGGTCCAGCACTGGATCTTCATTCTGCCAAATGCTTAATTCTTCCTCTCGCTGGCACACATCCACCCTTTCATAAATCACCTCCTTCACATCTGAGAGGCATTTTCTCTCTGCCCAGGCAGTCCTAAGAGGGCTAAGCATTATGGGGCTTTAATTATCAATTGAATATCTGAGACTTATTCCAGGCATGGGTTGTAGAAGGTGCTCAACAGCATTGCCAAGTAAAGAAGTGGGTGGATGGATGGATAGATGGATGGATGGATGTGTGAACGGATGGATGGATGGATGGAGAGATGGATAAAAGGATGTATGTATGTATGTATGTGTGAATGGATGGATGGATAGATAGATGAATAGATGGATAAAAGGATAGATGGATGGGAAGATGGATGGATGCATGGATGGATGGATGTGTGAATGGATAGATGTATGGATGAATGGGTGGAGAGATGGATAAAGAATGGATGGATGGACACATGGGTGGATGGATGGATGGGTAGATGGAAGGATGGATGGGTGAATAGATGGATTGATGGATAAAACAATGGATGGATGGATGCATGGGTGGATGGATGGATGATGGATAGGAAGATGGATGGATGGATGTGTGAATGGATGGATAGATGGATGGATGAATGGTGGTGAGATGGACAAAAGGATGGATGGATGGATGGATGGATGGATGGACACATGGGTAGATGGATGGATGATGTGTAGATGGATGGACAGATGGATAGATGGGTGGGTGGATGGATGGATGGATGTGTGAATGGATGAATGGATGGGTGGATGTGTGAATGGATGGAAGGATAGATGGATGAATAGATAAAAGGATGGTTGGATGGATGGATGGGAAGATAGATGGATGGATGGATGGATGGATGGATGGATGGATGGATGTGTAGATGGATAGATGGATGGATGCATGGTGGAGAGATGGATAAAAGGATGGATGGATGCATGGGTGAATGGATGGATGGATGGACAGATGGATGGATGGGTGAATGCGTGAATGGATGGATGGATGGATGGGTATAATTTCTAATAGAGCAATTGTTCCACTACACAAGAGATGTTTATGAGCTGTGTACCACACTGGACCATGCACTGGTCATTTCCTTTACATGACTGTATTCCCAGCGCCACCAGCATGGCAATGGTCCATAGCGAGTGTTATAAGTTAAGTACATCCCTGTGCTAAGATGAAATATTGCATCGGCTTTTTCAGCTCTTGTAGCCCTGCCTGGAAGCCCAGAGACCTGCAGGAGCTTAAACAGACACCACAGCTCATGCCAAAGTGGCTTCCTAGAGTGGGTATGACTCCAGCCAATGTCTAAATCTCTTGTCATTGTGAAAGGATAATCTCCTACATTCAATACCTTTTCCATTCACTAGAGAAATCACAGTCACCTGAAATCATTCTGATTTCATATATACCGGATCATGTAACTCCTCAGGATAACTGAAAACATTTCCAATTTAAGATTAGTAATTATACCTCTAACCTTGAAAAAGTAAACGGATGCATACTTTCCTGAGGATATGTGCAATTTCCTAGCATTAAAACTATCCTATTGCTGCCCACAGAATATCTCACCTTTAATGGGACTACCCACTCCCTTAGGCTGGTTTTGCATTTATGACCTCTCGGTCATTTGAAACATGACACATGCACCAAACATTCTGAGTGAGAACTAAGTCCAGCATTTCTTGTTCTGTGGACACAGGCACATCAAATAAGCAAGTCACGGCTAGCTATGTTTGTGTTTTATTGTTCTTGCTCTTGAAGACACGTTTTTATTTTTATTTGTAGTACAAGGAATTGAACTCAAGGCTGTTCACTGAGCTACATTCCTAGATGTTTGACAAAATATTTTATTTTGAGACAGGGTCTTGTGAGGTTAGTAAAACTGCACAAGCTGGATTCAGATTTGCAATCCTCCTCCCTTGGTCTCCTAGAGTGCTGGGTTGACATGTGTGTACCTCCATGGATGGCTGCCTTTTTCAAACTAAGAATGTGAAATGAAAGTATATTGTCATTACTTCACCGCTAAGAAAACTAAAAAAGAGAAAGCTGTGTCCAAGGCCTCTGCCGCTCATCAGACAAACTCATCCACTAAAGCTTCCTGTCCTCCCAAAGAAGCAGACTCCAGTGCTACAAACTGACTTCCATTCCCCCAAACAAACAAACAAACAAACACCATCCTCTCCATGCTCATTCTGAAACAGATCACGCTGCACAGGGGTACAGTTTCATTGCAATTTCACACTGGTTTCTCCTGCCACTTATTTCTGGATTTCTAGTGAAAAGAAATAGACAGGGGAGCCTGAAAAGCCCATCTTTCATACACCGCTCATGAGCATGGCTAAAAATACTGGAAAGGCTGTGCCAGAAGGATCATTCACTGCGTGGCTCGGAACTTCCTGCACTGGGCTCCAGTGGGATGGTAATGTGAGTGCTCTAATTACAGGTAGCAGCTCCCATGTCTAAAAGTTTATAAAACTGGAGGAAAAAAAAAAAGGTTGAAGGAGACAGGCAGCCATCAAGACGGCTGGTGAGATTACAAGATGCTGGTACATTCAAACGGGAAGGAAAAGGAAACAGAGATGGTACAACAAACAAACAAGAACGCTGAGATAAACTCGACCTCATGTGTGAGCCACTAAGAGGAAGGCAGTTATGGGCCCAAAGTTCACCAGACATGACCAGGGGGGACTTGTGAGAATCCAGGAGGAGCCGATGTGCAAAAGGGCAGGCACTCTTGTGCATTTACTCAAATGGATCATTCATGGAACCACGTTCGCATCATGTTTCCAGAAAGCAGAGCACGTCCTTTCCGTAAGGAGGAGACAACAGACCTCAGCACTGTATGCATTTCTTCCCCGCCTGTCAAAGGGGGAATGATCAGAAGGAAAATGAGAAAACAGGAAACTGTGCCTGCTTTGCAAAAAAAAAAAAAAAACACATGCTACCAAGAAGACCGAGTGTACAGAAATAGAAGTGAAGTCCACGGTACGCGAGATCGATGCCCAGGAGCTGTGAATACTGGGCGTCCCATTCACACCTGGGTGTGCCTGCCAGCTCTCTCTTGGGTGAAGATACAGCACCCTTCAGAGAACAACTCCTGCAAACATACTGCACTTGGTGCAGAAAGGTGGAAATTTCAGCAGCCACTACCTTTGGCTCCCTTTGCATGTTAAAAACCCAGAAGGCAGCTGGCAGTGTCACCAGCAGCATGCAAGCAGTGTGTGATCTCAGGAGGAAAGGATTTACATTCTCTAAAGGCAGTACTTGGAAAAATGGCTAAGGTATTAGAGCTGTTGCTTTCTTTGTTTCTTTGTTTTTGTTTTGCATTTCCCATCTATTAGATGTCAGCATCCTGGAAAGGAAAGGGAAGGGGAGGAACCCACGGTTCCAGTAGGAGCATCCACAGTTAGTCCAAGCTCTTAACTACCGCTCCATTCAGCTGCAGAAGCTAAGCTCTAAGCACAGGGACTTGCTTATGTCACTTGCAGAGGTTAGAACTGGCTCTTAGAGAGAGACCAATTCCAGAGGCTCATATGGGGTACCGACATTTGCAAGCATTTTCCATAAAGGTGTGAGTGTCTGACCTCGTCATGTGGACGATTTGCAGAAACACATACAGTGGCAAACTCACTTCCTGGGGAAAGGCTGGGGGACCTTTTTCCATATCACAGTTAGTGGCATACACCTTTCCATCACTGTATACTCCCAGCTCCCCATATCTACAGGTTGTATTCTCTATGCCTCGGTGCAAGAAACCTCAGACCAAAAAATGGATCTTTTGCAAATGGGAAGGTGACTGAGAGATGGAAGGAGAGAAGAGGAGGAGAGAGGAGGACGCAGAAAGCATTAAGATGTGTCGTGTCCATGAACCAAACCCTAACAATCAGTGTAACCATTATGGAATGCACACACATAGTAATTGTAAGTAAAGAAATCGAAAACTATTGGAAGCATCATTGCACCTGTAAAGAATATGCTGCAAATTTCTTTCCTTCCCCTTCCCATTCTGACCTAAGCAATAGTGTAACAAGCATTTCTCAGGCATTTGCATGTACTAGGATGCTAAGTTACTTTGAGATGATTGAAACTGCTTAGGAGAATGTTTTTCAAGTTGTACACAAATAATATGCAATTTTTAATAAGGGGCTTGGTATGTGTGGAAGATCTTGGACTCAGTTCTACCAAAAGACCAAGGAAAGAATGTATTTAGTGTCGGTGCAGCATGGAATGACAGACTTAGTAAAAACATTCTCCCACCTTAAACAGCTTGTGGGTTCGGGAAAGTTAGAAACAAATCTAGTGTTTTCTCCTGTTATTGGACAATGTGATGCTTTCACAACACTTCTTAAGTATTTAAACTTTCTCTCTCTCTCTCTCTCTCTCACTCACTCTCTTTTTCTTTCTTTCTTCCCTTGTGATCTTTTTTGCTTTTCATTTTTGTCATCTTGGGGAACCTAATCATGCCCTTGATCTTCAGGAAGGTAGCTAAGAGCTCTCCCACAGAGCTACCCCTTAGTCTTAAACTCCTCTGAATATGCGTGTACATATCCAGACTGTTTGTTGCCTTTTAAATTTTTCATCTGATTGACTTTTCCTCCTATGAATGAAAATCCATATCACCTCTATTCCTTTCTGGCTTCCCCACACTAAGGACATACTTCCAAGATCCTTTCATTTGAAAGACACACGGTGTCCAATCACCAGTGATCTCTCATGCCCACCAACAACCATGCTGCCAGGCGGAAATGTGACACACTAAGATGGCAAATGCATTTCAAGGAGTTTGCCTCTGCCCAACTGTGACAGCCATCCGACGGGATAAAAAGTCATACCTCTGGATGACACACGGATCAGCTGTCGTAGGTTTCTGGGAACTGAAAGTAATCAATTGATGCCTGTAGAAAAGACTATTTACCACCAAACTGCAAAGCATGCAAAATGGTACCCAAAAAGGCATAATCATTCCATGCTGATACTAATAGTAGCCCTCATTATAAGCACAGTTAGCCCTTCTGTGATTGTGATGTCACAGTTTCTTTCCTTCTGGGGGGAAGTCAGGAAGCAAGGTTCATTAAAGTGAGAAGGAAGAGATCTTAGGGGGATATGGAGACCAAAAACAGACCTCCGCCCCTTCTCCAAATTTGAGAGTTTGTGACCCATAGAGGCTTTCCTAACGGACACAATGGGAAACAGTTAGCATCATCCTTTATCCACAACTGAAAAGGATAAACGTTGGGTTATCTCCTAATTCTGGCATCTCAAAACACTCCCTCCGCTCACATACTGAATAAGTTGACATAGCTTACATAAACCGAGGCCCAGAGAAAAGCATATCCATGGCAAATTTCCTACAAATTGATCAATGTTGGAGACCACTACCCAGTGACTCTGAGCAGGATTTAAATTTTACTAATTGGCTTCCTATTTTTCCTATTGGCGGACTATTTTTGAGTCTGTCCTAGGCCTCGGCGCCTTGCCTGATTCAAAGTAAGTGAACCTCTATGAATCACTGATGTTGGCTGAGGCTTGTAGTAGCCAATGCGGCCAGAGATACCTCAAAGGGCAAGATAAGGCCATAGCTGAAGACACCTTGGCTCCTCCACAAATTAAATAAATAGAGACAGCAGTTAAAGGAAGTTCACTCCTATAGTCTCAATCCTACCATCATGAATGTCGTCTTGGAGATAAGATGGCTCTCCTAAATTGACATAATTTACCACTTGGAGAAGACCTTGAAGCGACTCCCAAGGTCCTGCTCATTTCCTGCCTTTTCTCAGTTTTCTCACCTTTTGTCCTTGGTTCTAATAAAGTGGCTAATCCAGAGAAGACTTGGTCTTAGTCCTCGGAGTCGGGAGCTCAACTAAAGGGGTTTTGATCCTCCTGGAGCCCTAAAATCATACTACTTGTCTCTTCTATTTAACCTCCGCCATACACTCATTTGGAAGATCGGAGATCTAGGTCAGGACCAGATAGATCAACCCAATAGCTGCATACCATAACTGATACAAATTACCTGGGTGTGTTTAAAATCATCTTATCTCTTGGTGATTTGCCCCTGTAACCCAGGGTGTGTGCATTCTCAGGGAAAAAGACGAATGATTTCTTTAAACAATTAAAACTAAAATGTTTTCCCTAGTACCAAAACCCTGTTTTCTATGAATTTATAGAGAGGAAAGGGCTCAACATTGCTGGTTTTTCACAGACCAGAATAACCAAGGTTCATAAAACATGAATTCCGTCCCACCCATTGGCATGACACCTTTTGTCAACTCAGTTTTGAGCGGAACTGAAGAAAATATCATTTCATGAATAAAATCATCCTGCCACCCTCCCCCACCATCACCAAGTTCTGTGTTTCTTTCAGAAGGAGCAGCCTGCTCTCCGTTACCATGGCAACAACAATATTAATGACGCTGTGGCTCATGCAAGTTAAACACCACTCATCCAAATAATGCTTGTGACCACAAGTGCTTTGGATTTCTGATCCTGAAAGATTTGCACATTTGCCAAGAGATATCTTGGGGAGGAGACCCAAAACCAAACATAGCATTACTTACATTGCATTCACACCACACGCTAAGAGCTTAGTGGTAGTTTGATGCAACATTTTTAATAATTTTGTACAAAACTAAGTTTCCTGGTGTGGAATTTTCCACATGGGCCATTATGGCAGTGCCCAAACATTTCAGATTTGGAGAGGTTTCAGATTTCAAAATTTTCAGATTGGGAATGTACAGCCCGTACGAGCATTGAAAGAGAGCAGAAACTTTAATAATTCCCCTAGCTTTAACCCACTTCGTTTGCTTTTAGTTACTCGCATTTAGTTGAATTGTACAGAATCACCTGTCATAATTCATTAGGTAGCCCAGAAATATGTTGCTAGACTCTCCCTAGGCTTGTTTCAAAGAACCTCTCTAGTAAGTGGACCACGATGGTAGCAGGTACCTAAACTGATTTTTAGAAACCTAGAGGAAACTTCTGACTCTGGAGGGCTGAAAACTTGGCTATCAGATCATGCAAAAATCACCATTTTTCAATCTTTCCCTATGAAGAACTGTGAATTTGGATAAACCTGCATAGACTTTCAATGACTTCAGTTTTCTACATCTCACACCATGCTGTTTTTAACCCATGAATATGTTTTGTTGTTTTGTTTTGCTTGTTTTTGAGACAAGGTCTCCCTATGTAGCCCAGGCTAACCCTGAACTCAGTCTTAAATATCTTTAAGCATATCCTTGGGGAGGGGAATCTGCACTTTGCTCTCCAGTCTGCCTCATGCTTAAACTTTTCCTCTGCTGCAGAATTCATCATTCCCGTGATCTGCATACAGCCAGATGGGCAAGACAGGCCTGGTGTGACAACATGATTGTGTAATTACAAAAACCTGTCTCATTTGGTGATGGGGTCAACTGGATGTAGACCCTTTCCCTTGGAGAAGGTACTGAACACTAACAGAAGAGTGTTGAGCTCAAAGTTTTCCAGTGTAAGATGTCCATACACCAGTCTTAAGGAGTTGTCTTGGTTACTTTTCTTTGGTTGCTGGGACAAAATACCTGACAGCCAAAATGCAGCAAGGAAAGGTTTATTATTCAGGGCATTTGAGGATGTGGGCTAAGAAATCTCTAAGGAATGTATCGTTTCACCCTCCCTGTAAAAGAAACATGGATTCCTTACTAACTAAAGAACATTAAAGATGACCCATCTCTTCAGTGACCATACAGGGGATAACATATGGTGAGCTAATTACCCAGCTCTCTAATAATAGAAGCATTTCCCCAACATGAATTTATCACCGAAGTTAATGAGGATGAGGGAGTGGATGGTTACATTTGCTAAAGACATCATTTTCCTCTGTTTGGAAAGGTACACTTGCAATTCCAGTTCCAAATCAGAGTTGACTAAATGGATCTCGAGTGTGAGAATCATAAACCACTGAAACATCTTTAGTTTACTTTCCCTGTCGTTCATAGCTTAACATCTCCAGCTAGCACGTCAGGAAGAAAGTCTCCACGATAAATCATTCCAGCCACGCATTGTAGGGGAAGGATGTAAATTTTCCAATCCAGAATTTAAACCATTTTCCTCACTCCCTCTGACATATGCACCCCAAAAAAAGTCTCTTAAAAGATAATATGCATAAATAAGATACCTGTTTCATGTGGGCAATTCTGGACGCAGAGGTTTTGTGCTGATTTTGCTGTTCTGGCTTTTTTCTAGATGTCCCACCAAAGTTTCCTATATACATAGGTGGGGCTTTGGAGAGGTGACTGGATCATGGGTATGTAGTACTGGATTAGCCCACTGATTGGTTATACACTATTAAATTTGCTTTCTTTTTCCTTAATTGCCAGTACTTCCCGCCTGCTACACCATGAACTCTTTCTCTTCTGCCATACTGCCTTGCCTGAGAGCCTCGATGTGGGCCGAAACCTCTACAAAATAAACCTTTCTTTCCTTACCATGCGGGTGTTGGGTGTTTTGTCTGAGCAATTTGAAAGCAAGTAAGACTCTAACACTGTCCTTGCTTTGATTGGACCTTTTTTCTTTAAGCTCCTGACCAACTCTACATCTGTTTCTCACAATGCACACCAAGTCTTGCCTCAATTGTTCAGGAATATTCTAATGAGCCAGACAACACAGACAAATGTGTCCTTGCATTCTTGCAAAACTCTTTTGTGAACAAAGTAAGGTCACCACTGTTACGATTCTTCGGCAACCTGGGAAGGTAATCTGGGCCTCCTGGATACTATATGTGATCAACGGGATAATTCAGACAACGCAGGAAGACTCTTTCATCTAAGGATGGCTTTTGCCTTGTTGTCTGTAACCTTATTTTCAAGCAGTGCAAGTAAGAAGCTTTTCATGACTAGCATAATGTACAAATGCTACTATTTTCACTCGTATTTACTATACATTGCTCCAATGTGGACCATCGCACTTTACACTTAGAATCATCTATTTTTGGGGAAAAGACATTTCATTTTAACTCAATAATCATAGCCTCCAAATATGGTGTGGCTAGAATATCTTAAATCTCTGGTTCTAGGAGAAGATTATAGAAAACTCTATAGAATCACTATACCGATCAGGCTTGACTATCCTATGACAATAAGATTTTCTGGCTACCTTTCAAAGTCCTCCCAAGGAAACTGTTACAATGTCTCACAATAATATCTTCATACAACTAAGTCATTTCTGCTAAGACATAACACAGTACCATGAGAGTTGTCTCAGAACGTCTTTTTTGTACAATAGGTATTCATTTCTACACTGCGTGTTTCTAAGAGGTTACTGGAGGTGAACAATAATACAGAGGACATCTAGGTGTTTCCAGAAAATTAACGCCACCTCGGGACCTAATTACTTCTGACTGTGTCCCATCACCTTGACACTGTCACCCTGAGCACCACGGGTCCACCATGCTGACCTGAGGAAGATACCAACAATATTCAAAGCACAGCAGATACCTAACTAATGAGCATGTAGACCTCAGACCTATACCAAATACTTTGTAACAGCAGAGACGTACAAAATAGACCCCATGGTCTAGTTAGCCAAACCGGTGATGTGAAGGATACCGCATCTTAACTGCACCAACACAGATTCCTTCTACTGACTCTTACAACTACAAAAACGATGGTTGAGGGACCTGTTATCCACTATTGATTTAACAGAGAAGACTTTAGGCACACAAGATATTGATGAGGGAACACAGCGACTTCCACACCAGGAGTGAGTCATGCTCAACCCTTCTCACCAGCCCATAACTATGTAGCACTCACACACCTTAACATGCATATCTTCAAATTTCACTCTGGATTCCTGTCTCTTAGCACTAACTTCCATCATAAGAACTTCCCTTTCATTGCTTCATTGCTTGGCTTTATACTTTCGCATCACACAATTTAATTCTCTTCAATATGACGAGTTCTACGTCTTTTACCATTTTCATATTACGTAAGTATCTCTCAGATCTTCCAAAAAGTTGCTATAAAGACCAAAGGTCCAGTTTTCAGGTAAAATTTCTATTTCTCTTCAATTTTGTGGGGCAGGGGCCGGTACCCAGGTCCTTGCACATGCTGACACTTTCCCTTGAGTCTCCATTTGTCCTTAAAGTACTCTCTCCTAAGTCACAGATGGAAAAAATAAAAATATTTGTCCATTTGCTTCTTTTGAATTGCAATTATTCATATATAGCCCCTGCAGCCTACTTATTCAATTCTGTTTCTTTGATCTCATCTTGATTATCAATATGGTAGGCTTGGGAAATGCCCAGCAAGTTAGTAAATTTCCAGATACATCAGTAAGGGCTCTAACTTTGTCAATGGATTTACCTATTAATGAGTTCACAGCTTAATGGACTTAGTAAGAGAAGGCCCTGATTGGATGAAGTAGGCCACGAGGGACATGGTTTGGAAGGTGTGTTTTGTCTCATTCCCCTTCCTCTATGACTTTCTACCTCTCTGTTTCCTGGCTGCCATGAGGTGAGCAACTTTGACCCTCCACACACTTCTGCCATGATGCTTCAGCCTCAACACACATCCACAGCCATGGACTGAACCAACCACATATTGAAACCTCTGAAACTGAGTAGAAATCAATCTTTCCTTCTCTATGTTGACTTTTCCAGGTATTTTATTACAGTGACAGAAAACTAAGAAGTCTCTATGTATTCTATAATATACTATAGGTATCTGTTCATATAGCTCACAACTTTGAATATTTCTCCGTTGGCAGGTATTCCATTTGCTAAATGCAACCCTTACAACTATGGACCAAAAGCTATCTAAAAGACCCCAGAGAAATAATTCTCTTTATCCAGTTTACTCACAGAATTTTTTGGCTCGAATGTTAGCCTAAAATATTCTGGGTCTTTCCATGTTGTTTACACTCCAAAGGCAACATCTGGGACTTAATAAATGCCATCATTTTTCTGCACCAGTTTATCATACTGAGGATTAATGACCAGGGTGATACAGAGCCCTGTGGTTAGCAGATATTTTTCATGGAACTGCCTCAGAAGTACAAAACATGATATACAGGCAAAATTACTTGAATCAGAGCCTCATAGCTTCACAATTTCTTTTAATGTGGTCCCTGTCATTTCCTGCATCCCTAAAGCAGCCAGTCTGGTGAGAGATACCCACTCAGTATGGAAGGGGTAGTGGCATGACAGTAATCAGACAGGTTTTCCACCTCCCTTGGGAATAAGCAAGATTCATTTATTAAGAGCATCCTTTTCATATATTTATTTTCAATTTGTATTTCTTCATCTGAGAAGTATGTATTCATCTCAGACACCCATTTTTGGATTGGGTCTTTGAATGGGGGGTGTCTTGATTTATTTTAATTTTTTATATGTTCTAGATAGAAGTCCTTTATCTGAGGGACATTTGGTTAAAACTTTTCTCCAACTCATGGGTTTTCTTTTCACTCTGTTGGTGATTTCTTTAGAGGTGCAAAAACTTTTTAATAATGTAAGATCCCAGTCGCTGATTCTTTGAAGTATTTCCTGTGTAGTTTGGTTTTTGTTCATGAATTCTCTGAGAAATGCAAACCAAAAGAACACTAAGATTTTACCTCACGCCAGAAATAATGGCTATCATCTAAACAATCATCCAATAACAAATGCTGGAGGGGATGTGGGGAAAAAGGAATACTTCTCCACTGTTGGTAGGACTGTAGATTTTTTGCAACCACTGTAGAAATCAATATGGAGATTCCTCAAAAAACGAGGATTGAAGGTTCCATTTGACTCAGCTACTTCTCTTCTGGGCCTTTTCCCAGAAGAACTGAAAACATCACACCACAGGGATATATGTGCACTCATGTTTACAGCAGCACAATTAGTAACAGCTAAACCTTGGAAATGACCCAAATGTCTATCAACTGAGGAATGGATAAAATGGATGTGGTATTGTTATACAACAGAATACTACTCGGTTATAAAGAAAGATAAACTCGAAGCTTTATAGGTAAATGGATGCGACGAGAAACCAGACTCATAAGTGAAATAAACCAGACTCACATGTGTAAACATCATATTGTCTCCCTAGTGGGAAAAACGTAAAGATTAAGTAACTTCCACAAGGTACCATAAATATTGTGAAAGGGAAAGAAACTGCTCAAAAGGAAAGAATTGGGATGGGAGAAAGGAGAAAAGAAGGAAAGGAAATATATATATATACACACACACACACACACACACACACACACAAGATAGCTAAGATAATAGTATCTCATTCTGTTAGTTCATTGAAAGGAACAGTGAGTGTTTATACTGTTCGATCAATCTTGCACGTGTGTATCTGGTTATCTCAGCTGCTATTTTGCAGACAACAATACGCACTATAACAACCATTGCTAATTTCCTATCATCTCATTTTAAAACACCAAAGGGCAACCTGAGCACAAAAGGGGACACCCACCTTTGTATGAACCCAGTGGCTTCCAGCGTCATCCTCTGGGTGAGGTTTTCAAAGGACATGGGCTGCTGCCTGACCTCGTAGTTCCGCATCAGGAAGCAGTTCAAGGGCCGGAAGTAGTGAAGGAAACACAGGAACAGGGAGAGGATCAGGCCCACAAGGAGGAAGAGAGTGATGAAGAGCCAGATGGGCACGGGGATCCGCCTCAGGAAGCGGAGCACAGCCAGCGTGAACATGGTGACCCCTAGGATCTGCAGCTGGAAGAACACCAGCCACCAGTAGGCCATGAAGAAGACTGTGCCTTCTCCGGGTTTGCAGTCCCGCAAGTTGGTCATAGGAAACCCATAGAAGTAATCGAAGCCATGGCGTAAAGGGTGGTGGCAAAAGTCAGTTGTGTTGTGACAGTTTATCCCAAGGTGCCACTTCCCTGAAGACACAGATGAAGGAGAACTTTTAGTTCCAGTAAATGCCCCATGTGGAAGGCGCCCTTCTAAATCCACATCCCAGAAATCATATTCTAGCCAACTATTTTATGACCCAGGTTTCCCACCTGTAGCTCCCCATAGGATTTCACATTTTATGCCACAAACAACAACGTATTAGCTATATACGCTGGAAGAAAAGAAAACCAGATTTGCAGTGCCCTAAAAGATCACCAAGACAACCAAAGCAAACAAAAACTTTAGCATAAAGTCACTTAACCACTTTCTTAGGCACAAAATTCTGTGTAAAAACACAAGTAGATTTTCTTTCTTTCTTCCTTTTTTAGTTTCTTTTGGAGACATGTCCTTATACAAATTACGACAAAATTAGCTATAGTTTGGATTCCCCCCTGGCCCTTGTGTTAAAGTTGCTTCTCAGCTTCTTATTGTTGAAAGGTAGTGGGGCCTAGTGACAGGAAGTGAGGTCACAGGAAGTGATGTCACAGGAAATGAGGTCCCAGGAAGTGAGGGGCAGAAGATGGCCTTGGAAGGGATTGTGGGACCCAGCCTTTTCCTCTTGCACTTTTCCTCTTGCCACAAGGTAAGAGATTTTGCTTTGCCATGCCCTCCCACAATGGTAGACCACTACACGATCAAGACCATGGGGCTAACCAACTGAAACTTCTGATAACGTGAGCCAGATAAAACTTCTCTCTACATAACTTGATTACTTCAAGTTTTAGCATGGAGACAAAAGCCTGAGTACATATCATTATGCTTTTTAAAAGTAGAATGAAAATCTTTTATCAACAGCAAGGTGTATATATTTGGAAACACTCTGTATAAGCATCTAGTTGTCTGTTTATTTGTGTCTGATTTATGTCATCTGTGTTCAGGTTAGCTTATCCATCCACCCTTCTACTCATCTATCCATCCATCTGTCTTTGTATATATGTACATATAATTTATTTCATCTCTCTATGATCTATTTATCCTATCCATCTATCATCACCATAATCTCTCTCATCTATTAGAGGCCACTCATCATCTCTTCTGTAATTATTCCTTTGTCTATTCATCATTCCATCTGTCTGCTGAACATTACTTTATCATTTTCTATCATCACATCTATGATTTCTCCATCAATTGACCCATCCAGCCACTCGAATGATCTATGTATGTATGTATCTATGATCTATCCATCCATCCATCCATCCATCCATCCATCTCCCCATCCATCCACCTACACAAATGATTGACTGATCTATCTATCTATCTATCTATCTATCTATCTATCACATTTGTCTTGAACTCTCCATCCATCCACCTATTCATCCACTCAAATGATCAATGTATGTATGCATGTATCTATTTATGATTTCTCTATCCATCCATCCATCCATCCATCCATCTATCCACCCACCCATCCATCCATCCACCCATCCACCTACTCAAATGATCAATCCATCTATCTATCTATGGTCTCTCCATCCATCTACTATTTATGTTTTTTCCATCTATCCATCCATCCATGCACCTACCCACCCAAATGATCTGCCTATCTATCTATTTATATCATTTATCCACCTGTCATATACATTAACCCTTTTCTCAATCTATACACTCATAGTTCCATCTATTTTCTTATCTATTAGTATTTCCCTACCTCTTTCTTACATACCCACACACACGCACATGCACATCTATATAGCAAAATAGACTGAAGCATTTTATCTTCACTTACTGATAAAATATCAGTGATATCCCTCTGTGGTTGCCCAAAGCCTCTCCCATTTTCTCCCTAGCCTTGCCCAGCTCCGAGCTGTCCCATACCAATCAGCGCTGTCGAGTAGTCCTGGTCCTTCAGAAGTCTGGCAAATGTTACCTCACTGGTGGGAAGTCCTCCAGAAGAAGCAGTGAACAGGTAAACTCCTATCCAGCTGTGAGCAGCCATTCCTGAAGCAAGAAAAATGCACCTTTAACAATTATCAGAACCTTGGCCCCAGAGGAGGACAAAAGCCAGCTACACACATAAGGTTACCTAAGCGGATGGGGTAGCGGCCTGTCAGGAAGGCTGCCCGGCTGGGCGTGCACAGGGGTGATGCTGCCAGGTGCTGTGTGAGTTTCACTCCCTCAGCAGCCAGCCTGTCAATGTTGGGGGTCCTGCAATGATAGAACCATCTCCTTTAGGATGACCTTCAGCCCATGTGGTTGTTCACAACCAGAACTGAGATGCTAACAGAGGAAAATAGCTACTCGTGCGCTCCCACCCATGCCCTGCAGGGTACCTCAGCGCTCAGTCCCTGTATCACCTGGGTTACAAGGGAGGGACCAAGTCCTACAGTGGGTCAGTGCTAGCAACAGCAGCTAACTGTCTTCCCCATTACCTCGGGCTCCCCAGGGCTCAGATAACCCATCTTCTCTCAGTCACATCCAAAGCACAGCCAGTGTTCGTATCTCGGGCTCTTTTCCACATATCCCCAGAGGAAGAGCAAGGACTCAGCCTGTCCATGCATCAACACCAGCCATCACCACCCCATGGCACTGACGACTGGTCTCTCTGACGCCTCTCCTTTAATTTGGTCTCCGTTAAATTTTGTGGCATGAAGCTCCCTACCCAATTATTTTTAGGTCATTATTTCCTCATTATTGCATGAGCAAACAAAACTCATCTTGAATGCCTCTCTTCTATGGAGGGCTTTCAATGTTTCTGTGCAGTGTCCCTGTGTTAATCATCTGTGGAGACTGTTGTCACACCACCCGGGGAGTTCATCCAGCAGCTGCGTTTCTATACCTGAGCGTCTGGTTCCCGTAGCACCCCAGATCTCCCACACCAAGGTCATCGGCCATCAACAGGACGATGTTTGGCCTGGATGCTGGCTGGCTCGTGGCTTCCCACAGAAGCACTAAGAGGAGGAGAATGACTTGCATCTTCCTGCAGAGGGCAAGGAGACAAAAGAGAGGTAAAGCATATGGGTCGCCCCCTCCTTCTCTCAGAGCCTCTTCCATCTGGCACACACTTTGGAAGAATGCATTCTTACATCCTGCCTCCTCCAGGGAGGACATGCTTGGAAGGTTTGTAGGACTAAGAAAATACAAGGCTAAAAAAACGTGATCGTCTACTTCCTGTGCACTTGTTTCCAAAACACATGGTTCCCTCTCAGGGGTCAGCCATGACCTCTCTGTTCCAATCTATACCCAAAATGGGCATCCTGTTGAGAAAAATGAAAATGTGTCACTTCCCATCAGCCCTCCGTTGAAGGCCACTTCCTTCTTGAGCTAAGAGTTTGCTCTCTGAACCCTGGAAAGGCAGGTCCTTTGTTAAGAATAAATCTCCAATGTCATACTCTTTCTAAAGTGAACTGAGATTGTGTTTGGTGGGTTTTAAAAAAGGAAATACATACACCCTTTAAAACCAAACGTGCACAGTTTACCAGCCCAAGGTACCAAAGCAAAAGAATCACCATCACCTACGTGCAGTATCTCAGCACACGCTAGCCTGGTAGCATTTCATTCCCTAGAAGGATAACGGGCTGGAGGAATCTGCGGGGCGGACAGTGGCTTGAGGCCCACAGACATGGCTGACGATATTCAACAAGGAAGGGGATCCTCATGCTGCTGAGCTATGAGGTGCAGTGGCGCCTGCCTGCCCCTCTCTTTGCTGCACGGGTGGGTTTAGCTGCCTGTGGGTTAGATTCGAGGACCTGTCTCACTCCCCCTTGGAAGGTGGGCACTGGGGAAGACAGAGAACACCTATCTACAGCCAGTGGCATCAGGAACGGAGAGAGAAGAGAGCTGGCATCCAGGGTGGGTTGGGACTGTAATGGATGGGCCCCACCAGAGCTGTGGGAACAGGCAGCTGCAAGGAGGATCACATTCTGCGGTCCCTCTGTGGTGGTCTCAGAGAATGGCCTAGTGCTACCGTGGAGCACACTGGGAAGGGCTGCTCCCAGTAGGGGACTCTTTAGAGCCCATGCATACCAGGGCTGGTCAAAACATACAGTGTGTGTCTAAACTGCAATAAAAAGTTATTACAGTAAAAGAGACACTGCCATGAATCCCTCTCAAAATCTTTCCCTTCGCTTCCAGCACATTTAGCCCTTTCTTCTTGGCACATTCTAAAGCAGTTCTGCAAGTTCTCTTTCCTGGGGGTCTTGACCCCCAGGAGTGTGGTCAAGAATGGGGCAGGTGCTGCCGCCAAGTGTCACACAACAGAAAGGTTGGCTCATTAAAAATGGTCATAATAATAACAATCAACAGTGTCCTCCTCATCCACATTTTCCAGTGGCTCTGACACTACATGACTTCCGGTTCATAACCAAAGTCCAAATGACCATGAAAGGTCAACATTTTGAATAGATTCAGGACATCATAGCAGCCCGGACAGTGGAACTAAAGACACTCAGTTGCTGTAGATGGTACCAAGAGTGACAGCAAAGTGCGTGCCAAGCCAGGGGGAGGTCCTCTGCGGGTCCTCACGGCAGGGTGTCTTTTACTATAATCCGTTTTTACAATTTAAACATTTCTCATATGTTATTACTGCACCTGGTACGTTGGTTTCTATGCCAATTTTGGAATTATGCACGCAGGACTAAAGATATTGAGAGGAGGAAATTTCCCTGGATTATCCAGTTGGGCCAATGCAATCCCAGATGTCCTTACTAAAGAGAGGTGGAGGGATGCGGTAGTTTACTCCACAACCTCTTTTGTGAGTGTCTCCACTTAGCCTGTTCCTCTTTTAGCTTGCCCGCTTCTTCCCTTTCCATTTTCTTTTTCTGTTTAATAGTGGGAATATAAAAACAAAACAGGGATCTCCCACATGCTAAGCAAGTTCTTTACCACTGAGCTACCTGCCAAGCTCTTTTCCTTTCTTCTGAGACACTGTCTCACTAAGTTGCTAAGGCTGGTTTCAAACTTGCCACCCCCTTGCCTCAGCCTCGGAGGAGCTGGGATTACAGGCATACATCGCCCCGCCTTGCTCTGAGTTATCTGCAGATGTTAGGACTCGGGGCCTCTTTCGAGGAGGCTGTTTCTCCAAGAAAGCACCCCTGTATCTCTTGCTGGGAGTACAGGCTATTCTAGCATCAGAGGGGCTTCTTGGAATCCCACTGGATCTGGATCAAGGGCGACCTTTCAAATTCCTTGCCATGGTTCTCTTGAGTCAACACTGTCATTTCCCAGAGCACGGCAGTGGGCCTCTGGCTCGTGTTGTTTGTTACCGGGAGCAGTCACAGAGTGAAGGCTGCCTGTCTAAGGCAGCCCACAGCCCCCTCCATTCTGTTTCTGAGGCAGAACTTTTGGTTTCTATGTATGCTTCCTCGGCTTCCACATTAACTATTTATAAGCCCCGCATGCCGAGGCCACAGGCAATGTTCTTCCACAGCTCTCCCCTGTGACCTTGTGAGTAAATACTCCCTAAAATTATTTGAGTCTCCGTAAAGGAGTCCATACATACCAATTAGACAGGGTGACGAGTTACATTTCTGTCTCTGGAGTGTATGGAAGCAAGATTACTTAAGTTCTACACTGCTGCCTTTTGGGATGGATGGTCCATTCTAGCAGCAGTTGTCCTGTGCACTCCAGGAAGCTGAGAGGCATCGCTGGCCTCCTTCTACTAGAGGTCAGCACTGTGCCTCCATTTGGCCAGGATACCCAAAGGTGCCTCTGGACTCTACAAGCCATCCCTCGAAGCCCAGAAAAGCAAAACCTGCATTCTACTGAGTATAAGCCCATCGCAGCAAAACAAGAAGCTTCCCGGAGAAATCAAGTGCTTGAATGCAAGAAGGAGGTCTCCACCAACTACTTTCCTCTGAGTTCCAAGAGCAGCATCTTTTCTTACGTGATGCTATAAGCTTGGTTCATCGAATCATCAAATCCAAGTTGCTCCACCCTAAGTCTCTGAATGGGAATTATCCTAAGAAGGATGAGCTTTTCTTTTCTTTAGAAATCAGGCCATCACTATGACATACCTAAATGATGAAATGTTATATAAGTGAAACAGAAATTATTCAGTCTTTTCAAAAACAAAATGGCAAATTGGAGAAGCTCTATCATGACGTGTGGAAGTATTTGCTTCACATATACTTGAAGAATCATAAAGAAACATAGCTTCCTCCGCCATCTCTTAGGGAAGGTCTCATCTTATTGGACCCAGTTGGCATGGCTTTTTTTTAGTCTTTTCTTATCTTAGGAAAGAAAAGCAACACAAAACTTCAAAATGAAATAACAGGAGAATAGCAAGAGTTAATACATTGAGTATTGTCATTTTAAAATTTTATTTTAAAAACAAAACAAGGGTGGAAACTTGTTTGATTGTTGTATCATTTTTTTCATGCCTAGATCTTGTAATCTGAATAACTGCTTCTAAGATAACTATGACAAATATTAACTAGGGCTAATTTCCCATTTTTTTTTCAGTCGGCACTTTTATTGTTAGATTCTCAAACTTTGTAAAGTGATTAAGAGTGAATGTTACTTCGCTTTGAGTCACTTTCTATAAACAACTTAAAGAAAGAAAAGTTTCTTTTGTCTCAGGATTTAAAGAAGTTTCCTTTTTTTTTGTTTTTTGGTACTGGGAATTGAACTCATGATCTCACGCTTAGCAGGCAAGTGCTTGAGCAGCTGAGCTAAGCCCCCAACCCCTTAAAGAAGTTTCTGTCCACGTTTATGAGGCTGCATTGATTTGGGATCTTCGATGAGACAGAAACATCATGGCAGACAGGCACAGTGGGGTAAATCTGCTCACCTCATGGAGTCCAGGAAATGGAGCAAGTTACAGAGGAAAGACCCAGGAACAAGATATAG
Organism: Hydrochoerus hydrochaeris; assembly: GCA_004027455.1. Lineage (NCBI taxonomy): Eukaryota > Metazoa > Chordata > Mammalia > Rodentia > Hydrochaeridae > Hydrochoerus > Hydrochoerus hydrochaeris. The sequence goes on along the minus strand of PVLA01005256.1, from coordinate 64,462 downwards.
TTCCCAAAATTACGTCCCTGTGACCTGACTCCTCCTACTAGGCCCCACCTATGGCTTGTGAGATGACAAATGAATCAGTGGATCCATCCAATGTATGAAATAAGAGCTGTCAGGATCCAGTCATTTTCTGAGAGCCCCACCACTAAACACATGAGACTCTGCAGGGTGTCTGAGACCTAAACCATTAGGGCCTTCCACTTTCTTAATATTCGAATGAGAGAAAGAGCTGGCTTGCTAGCTGCTCTCAAGTGATTCACTTTAAGGAAAAATTGCTCATGGGATGGAGTCTGCACTCTGGGGACATATACGTGTGTCACATACACTTTCAAGGACAGAGGGAACTGTTTGCACGTGGAAAAATAGTGATGTTCCCAGATGACTCATCTTGATTAACTATTATTACTCTTCTCACGGAGTTATGCTACATGACATCCTTGTGCTTTATTTATAGTTTAGGACATTCAGATCACATAAATCATACACAAAGCCTGGAATGAAAGGATTTAGTCACTGGTATAGGCTCGTTCTATTCTCTCACTAGAAAGAGGACAGAAATAAAACCACCTCTTAAAATTATTATTATGCAACTAAAGACCTCCAATGGCTGCATGCTGGCCTCATAAGAATGAGCCCATCGATAAAGGATCACATGCTTCACAGGAGACGATAGTGACCTCCTTGCACACCTGTAATGTAAAACCTCTTGCCACCTTCAACACAGGCTGTGAACATTAACTCTGGCAGCAACGCTGAGAGTCACCTAAATCTTAACTCTTTCTACACACGCTTGTTTTCCAAGGAGCAAGCAATGGCCCATGATGTGAATGGGTTTTGAAAGACGGTACTGGGTAGATGACAAGGCTATCAAATGTGCCTATTACTGAAAACACCACCGTTTCCCTAGAGGAGCCGATGTCGGACAATCTTTCATTGTCACTGCCATTTGTGAACTCATCTTTTGGAGAGTGAATCCGGGCTCCCCCCTCAAAGCTGCAGTAGAAAGGTTCCCATTATGAAGAAACACATTTGTCCAAACAATGTATGGGTGCAAAAAAAGACGAAGCCTCCCACCCCCGACCCTGTGGCAAACAGAATGTCATAATAACGGACCTCCTGTTTCAGTGAAGCAAAGTCAAGGGACGAGAAAAGACCAGGATAAAACACAGAGAGGTCTTTCTCTGGCCTTTATCTCCACCTTGAATGGGACAGCACCCTCCCAGGTCCCCCGGGTGGAAGGAAGCTCCTCTTTCTTCACCCATCTTGTACCTTTCTGATCTCCAATGATACTAGCAGGCTCGCAGCTGGGTTTTTATGTGCATGTGTGTTTAACTTTGCATGGTCCACTAGAAACATCCCAAAAGCTTGGATGGTGCTGGGAACCTCACAGATGCATCTCCAGAATCCATTCTCCCACTTGCCATGTATTACTCAATACTGGCTAACTGAGGAAATAAGCACCAGAAAGCTGTGTGGATTTCAAGTCAGAAGGTGGTGACCTTCCCTAAATGGAGACATTAGGAGAGTAAGAAGGTGCATTAAGCCCTACTACAAAGAAATACACAGGCAGGCTAATTTTATAAAGAGAACAGGTTTAAGTAGCTCAAAGGGTGAAGGTTTCAGGCAGATGGCAGGAGGCGAGGCCAGAGGGAGTGACCACATCTTGAAACAGGAGCCCCAGAGTTAGGTGAGCCAACCTTGATCTTTATAACACCTCTTCCTTAAAAATGTAAGGTCACATGCGAGATACCTAAATCCCTTCTAAAGGTAGATTCTCAAGTGACCCAAGGATCACTCACTAAGATGCCGACCTGGGAACCAAGATTCCAACACATAAACCCCTGGGGCTGAAACCCTATTCAGAACACAGTGACAAGTATGAAAGAAAGATGCCTTCCATCAAGAAGCGATGCTTAATCTGTTTAATTAAAATTCCTCACACTACCGCAACAAATGAGGATGTTAAGGACCACGAAGGATTCTTCTTAATGGCTGGAAGGGTTTATAGGTTATGGGAAAGATTCAAACAGTAGCATGCATTTCTAATTATAAACAGTGAGGCCCAAAAGATTGGTAAGATTATTAAAAGCATCCATTAGTGATGCTACTAAAAGCTTATGGTTGGGCATCTGGGGACTTTACCTGGACTGAAAGGCTTGAAAACACAGAAGTATTTTCAGTCATTTGTAAAGAGTGCAGCTAATAATGTCCTGCTCTGCTAAATAGGCACAACGCAGATGGAAATCAGAAAACGTCACAGACCAAAAGTCGTGGTCCTGTATCACAACTTCACTGCCATTTGTATGTTTTGCTTGACATAAAAAAAAATTATTTTCATTTAAAGCTACAGCTTCTTCAGTAAACACAATGCAAAGGACAATGTATGTACTTTACCTATGTCTTGACATCTAATAATTATAACACTTATGGAACACAATGTGAGGTACATATTGTGAATACAGTGTGTATACAACGCACAGTGGTCACATCAGGACAACTGTTATACCTGTCTTCTCCAACAATGATCATCCTCTTGTGGTGAGAACATCCAAATTCTTTTCTTATAGCTATTTGAACATATACAACAAACTATAAGCAGGACTTATCACCCTGAAGTGCTACAGAACATGAGAATATCTTTTTGCACTCTGACTGTAATGTCGTAGCCATTTACCAGCTTGTTAAGCGCGTCACCCAGGAATGTGTTTTTGCTTCCGTAAAGTGGAACAGCTGCTTGTGGTGGGGTCAAGGCTGCTCAGGGCGGGATGTTTAGCAGCATCCCTGGACTGATACACTGTGCATCACCAGCATGCCAGCCCAAACACCCTCCCATTCTCCCCAAGCATAAAACCAAATGTGTCTCTAGATATCTTCCAGGGGAAAGCACCCCTCAGTGGACAGCCACTGAGTTAACAGTGGTATAGCATCCTTGACATCACCCCGTTTTACACAGCAAGTTACAGCTCACTTCCTTTGTTCTCTCAGGCAGAGAACTTGATGTCTATGACAGATTCAGGAATTTCACAGCATTGCAGGGCCCACACATGCCTCCTTTGCTCCCACAAGGGCACCTTCAAAACTGATAGGGCACGATTTGGGGGTATAGCATGACCTAATGGCTCTTACGCTCCTGTCCACTTAGAGAGTTTTCTCAAAGTAGACTCTTCAAAGCAAAGAAAAAAAAAAACACAGAAACAATACTTGCCATGCTCCAAGCATTCCTTGTACCCTTGCATTTAGTGCGATGCATCTGTATCACTTGTTAATGCAGTAACCTTTTCTCCATTTGCCATTTTATTAGGAGTTATTCTCCAACAGTCATTTACCCCTTCTGTGTCTGAACCCAGAGGAAGGAATCTGTATTCCCACACTTGGGCCAGCACCCTCTCTCTCTCTCTCTCTCTCTCCCTCATCCTACTTTCCTGTCTTATCTCGCTCTGTTATAAAGATTTTCAGTTTTTATGAAAAGTAAATTCGACTCCCCGGGATGTCCATCCTTTAAAACTAACCCAGCAAGAAAATGTGGCATGCAGTTTGTCATTCTTTCTCATGGATATTTATTTTATGATTATTAGTGGCACCAACATTTATACGTATTTATCCGTGCTGTATGATGTTTTGATGCAGGTGTGTGTTGGAAAATGATCCGCTTGGTAATGAGCGTATCTATCTCCTTGGACGTTTAGCAGTTTGTTACACAGAGTAAATTCAAAATAATCCCTTCCAGTCTGAGATACATAAGACATTATTGTACATTTGTAGCCGGGGTAATAAGACACACAAATTGGGAAGGGGAATATCCAACAACCCTGGAATGCAGGTGACACAATCTTGTATGTTGAAAATCCTAAAGACCTTACCCCACCAAACCCCCCCCAAAAAATGTTTGAACCGATAAACCAGTTCGGTAAAGTCGCAGCACACAAAGTCAACACAGAAGTATCAGTTGCATGTGGACCTGTCAGTGGAGCGCTGTTTGCAGGAGAAGTCAAGAAAACAAGTCCATTTCCAGTAGCCACAAAAGTGAAGAACAGTATTGCCACGGCCCCTCTCTCCCCCCACACTCCCCTTGTTCTCTCTCAGTAGCAGCTGGTGTTTTCTGTTTCTGAGCAGCCAGCAGAATGGACACAGTACTGAGGGCTGGATCTGGCTTCATCTCCAACCACCAACTAACAGAGTTTGCCCATAAACTCCGTCCCTGTGACCAAATTACTCCTCTCCACCAAGGACCGAGATGCCCCCATGACCCCAGGACTACAGGAGGGTCCCTTGGAATAACGAACCTAAAAAACCTTGCAAAGTGATCAAGTGGCAGCCAGAGGTCACTTGCTAGGAACAGTTCAATCTTTACCTTTGTAACTCAAAGCAATTTTTTCACAATGCAACTGAACCCATAGCGATTCCACTCAATGCGGATGGAGGCCGACCTGGAACCAAGCATCACGGCAGGCAGGCTTGGGGTCAGATAAGACAAGGAATCACCTGGCTTCCTTCCAACTGGGCCAAGGAGGGAAGATCTAGACAGGAACCTGCTGTGAGAGCCCCCAGCTTATCCAGGGCTCTGTTACAAGCACAACTACAGACCTCAGAAATGAAGTGGAACCTTACTGTGACCCTTCTTTGGATCATTCTTTCAGGAAACTTGCAACACTGGTGTTAGAGAGCAAGTCATTAGTACACCTAGTGACAGGATCCCTGGTGTGACTTCAAAGAAAAGCAGATGCAACTCCCCCCAACACCTCCCCACTTTCTTAATCATTAACCACAGGTAGAATTCACGCAAGGTGGAGCTTCCAAGTTTAGCTCCACAGAATGTAACATCTGTTATGTGTGCGCATGAGGATCGGATCCTGTAATGAAGTCCTGACTATGGGTGAGGGGTTAGAAAAACCTCAAGGTCTCAAAACTACCTAGAAGGAGACACTTAGCTAAAGATGAAAGAGGGACCTCATTCTCCCAGGCGTAGGTCAACAGACCATGTGGTTTGTGTAAGAACAATGACCCTCAAGGATGGAATGGAGATTTCTAGAAATACTGTTAGTCTACGAGAAGGTAACCTGAGATCATACTCCGTCCATCTTCAGTTGTTATGTTTGAAGGTGTCCTCTGTCTCTCTGTCTCTTTCTGTCCGTCTTCTTGTCTCTTTCTGTTTCTTTCTCTTCCTCTCTCTTTCTCCTATTTCTTTCTCCTTTCACCTCCCTTCTTCCTTCCTTCCCTCCTCCTCTCTATTTCATCATTTTACAACAAACTCTAGCTATACTCTATTTAGTAAAGTCTACATATCTTATCTGAAATCTTCCATCAAAGACCCAAAGAAGGACGCAGGTACCCTGTCGTGTCAGGACCTCATGGTGTCAGCTCTCGGCTTCCCAGGACACTGGTAGATGAGTGCTGTGGCTCTTGTCTGTCCCGTGTCCAATTTCTGCCTGCTTGATGACCTTTGCTTCCTCCTGGTGTACTGGAAAATTTAGTCTGGCGGAAGCTCACGGCTCTTCTGGAGGAAGCTGCAAATTTTAAATACCACTAGAGAAGGACACCAGGGTGGAGTGTTTCACTTACAGATCCCAGGCAAAGAGGGTGTCCTGAGCCAGAAGGATAGGTCCTATGTTCTGGGTCACCCAAGGCAGGAATGAAGAGTCAGGCACAGAGAGATAATAGATATGGAGAGACACACGACATCATATAAGGAGAAACAGGGTTACTACAACCTCAAGGCCAGAGGCCTTGAAGGAAGGTACCTATAGGAAAATGGAGATACAGGGGCCAGAGACTGGAGAGATGCCATTTGTGAGGAGCTGGTGAGGTCTTATCTCTGTCTGTGAGGTCTTAACTGTGTGGTCTTCTCTTTGTTTGTGTGGTCTTATATCTGGCTACTGACTGACCTTACCCTCTCTGAGCGTAGCCATCTGGATATGGTCCAGAAAGTGAAACAAAGGGAAAGTTAACCTGAATGAGCCCTATTTTGGGCATTTGAAAGTTAAACCTATATTTACAATGGAAGTGAAGGCAACATAAACATCTAACAGTGCTCTCCCAGAACCAGCCAAGAGGCAGTGGGCTAAGAAATGTGGGTTTTGCAAGGTGAGGGTTCAAGGATTCCTCCCTGCCAGCTAGCATTCACACTGCAAGTTGTTTCTTTAGCCCACGAGCTTTCTGTGCTACGAATAATGAAAATAATCCCTGGTAAGTATCATTGGGAAAATTAAATCCCACACTTAGAACTTGGGTTCTATAAGAGCATCCTAATAAGGGCCTAGCATTTCTCCCTGGTACTCATTATTAGCACGAATATTTATAGGTTGTGTGGAACACAAAAAGTGCATTAATGGAGAGCAAGATGGAACCATTTATTTCCAATGAATAGAACATGGAGAAATTGCCAAGTGATTAATTCACAAAACAACGTGACTTCCATCTTTTTTTGCAAACCCTACTGCTTGCTGGCTTTATTTATTTATTTTAAATTTCTTTATGCAGTACTGGGTGTTAAACCAGGCTCTTGCCCTGAGCTACATCCCAAGCCTTCAATATAATTTTTCTTTAAATGTTGAGATTGAGAGTAGCTAAGTGATCCAGGCAGAGCGCAAACTTATGAGCCTCCTGCCTCAGCCTCCTAGACTGCTGGTATTACAGGCCTACAACACCACATTTGGCTTTGAGTGGTTGAGAAGGAAGTATCCACCCCTCATGGAAACACCTGGTGAGGAAGTTGGCCAGCAAACAACCAGCAATGAATTCGGGGTGTGATTCAAACAGCTTGCAAAGAACTTAGGCTCATCGACAGCCATCTGAATGAGCTCAGGAAGGAATTTTACCCCTGAGCAAACCTGGGAGGAGATCTCAGCCCTTTTGGCCATGGTGGTGGATGCCTATAAGCCCAGAATTCTGGGAGTCTGAAGCCAGAGGATTCAAAATTCAAGTTTAACCTGGATAATTTAGTGAACAGTGAGAATGTGTCTCAAAATACAAAATAATCAGAAGGCAGATGTAGCTTATAGGTGAAGGCCCTGAATTCAATCCCCAGTACTGGCCCTCCTCAATATATATACTCGGAGCAAAGAGTCAGAATTTACCTAAGCAACCATGGGGAAACTGATTTTGATTTTACAATTGAACACTGACGGCTTTCCGTGGATAGTGAAGTCCCAGGTTACTCAAGTTCCTTACCTATGATGGCTTAGGATTTGTAGAGGTCTCACACACATCCCTAGATCACTTCAAAGCTGAATACAAGGTAATGGTTATTAGACTGTATTGCTTATGGGAAAACAGTCTGAATGCTGAGTTTTCGTTTGTTTGTTTATTTGTTTTTCCTTTTGGAAACATTTTCAGTCTACAGTTGATTGAATGTGTGAACGCAGCACCCATAGCTAAAGTGGGTTACCCATGGATTATTGTGATTCTCTCTGTGTTCTTTTTCCAGTGTGTGCTGTGTAAAGGGCTGGGTCTGTAGCATGCCTACACCTGTGTCTTTCAGTTTTGGGTTCTGTTCTTTTTCTCCATACACAACCCACAGGAGAAGGTGGAGAGGGGGGTCTAGAGAAATTAGAGCTGTTGTGAGACATAGAATCATCAGGTCATGGAGGCCCTTTATCTTTACCTCTAAGTGACAGAGAGACAGTGAGGACTTCAAGGACGACCAGGTGTAGTTGAGATTTGCATCCTCAAGATAATTCTGCTGCCCATTGGTGGCGGTTAAGTTGGGCACAGACTGGATGCCAAGACAACAGCCAGAACCACGCAGAAAGGTGGCACTCAGACTCCCACAGGAAGCAGGAAGGAAACCCTGGGAGCAGTAAAGCCAAGACACCCTGGGGGTGTAGGGTCTCGAATGTGCCCCATGCCAAGATGGGACCATGGGAAGAATCCAAGGAAATGGCCCCATTATACAGTCCAGGGGAGGCCACATTAATATGGCCCACTAAGATGTCCCGATGAGAAGGGTGGTCCTGCTCGTGTCTGGTCCTCAGGAAAGACATCTTAATTTTCTGTGCTTTGTGCTTTGGGTAGAAAGGCTTAGTGTAGGTGTAGGTCTTTTTTTTTTTTCTCCTTAAGTTAAATTGAACTCAAAAAGGACAAAAACCCATTCATAATCTTAATGTCCGCATTCACCTCTGAATCACAAAATGGTGTTGGTTAGCTCACTGTAATAGGACATCATCAATTATACCTCTGAAATGAGCCTTGCGTGGCTTGTCTAAGGACTGGCAAGACAAACACCATCTTAGCCAGAAGAACCTGTGAAAATCTAAGTTTTGTTATGAGGCCCTTAGAATCCCACTACATATAAATTATTACCCTCTGCAGTAATTTGACTTTAAATGTCTTCCCCTCCAACAAGCCCAACTTAGAAGAAAGTATTTATAAAGATGTTTCAAACTAATAAAACAGTTATTTGGTATAAAAGTACTTAAAAAATTAAACTATAGTTCACTACTCTGAAATATTAAGAGCATGGTACATTAACTCCCCCCCAAACCGCACAATTTCCCCTTTAAAAATTAAATTATTTTCCCAAACAGCCTTAATTTGGCAAAGTAGCGGGGGAAGAGAAAACTTTTCTTTAGAAAGCAGTTATTTCTAAAACAGAATTATTATGAAGGAGAGAGACAAAAGAACATTTTCATAACTGGAGATGTAATTACATTAAATTTGTTCATTAAAAGGAAATTAGCATTGTTCTTACTTATGTAAGGAAAACTTTACCATGGCAAAAAAGAACATTCCTGGCTCCATTTTTCTCACTGTGGAAAAAAAAACAGGTTTACCAGAAACGGAAAGAAAACCGTTAAGGACAAACCTTACTTGTTAAGCAATGCAGCTTTGTTCAATCCAAGCAAAGTATAACTAGTGAAGTTTGGCTCATAAAGTGTTATTATGTGATGCAGGTTCTGTTTTATTTGTTCATTGATTCATTCATTCATTCATTCATTCATTGTATTCATTCATTAACACTTTCTAATGCAGCCACACTCTCAGCTCCTTTTCATTTGTTGTACTTTTGGGACCAGTTCTCACCACACTGCACAAACCTTCACGGAACTCATGACCCTGGTGTGTCAGCCTCCCAAGTATCCGAGACTGTAGGAACCTGCCAACCTACCCAGGTAGCACTTGTATTACATTAATAAAGAAAATTAGTCTGACTGGAAGATAGCAAAGACTCATTTTCAAGAACTGTCCAAGAAATCACATGGTTTTTCTAAAATAAATGCCCATATTGTATTGACTTAGCCAGCTCGTGTTTTGAATGGCTCTGGGGTATCAGTTTGTGCCACCGTAGTCTTTGCATTCTTAAATATAATCAGTTCTGCCCAACTAATTACGTTAATGTAAGAATATCTGCAGAGGAGTAGCAAAGAAAAGCATTTAAAAATTAAGTCAGGCTCCATGTCTTTGTTTATTTTCAAAGTCATCAGGAGGGCTGCGGAAACCCTCAACAGTTCTGCATGTTTGAAGATTTTCTTGTTTGCTTTGCCTACTCTCCATATTTTGGGTTTGCTCAGTTGATGCCTCCTGAGACAGGAAGAAAGGACAGAAAGCAAAATGCAGAGACAGCGAGGACCATCCCAGCACTTCCAGGAATTGGCCTGCAGCACCTGAACACATCACCCAGTATCAGTGGGTCTCAGTTTCTACAGCCAAACAAGCAAAGGGCTCCTGTCATGTCCCCAAACCTGCGGTGATTATACATCCCAAATCTGATGCCACTCCTCTGAGTCTATCTGGAACCAACTCCTGTTTTCTAACCAGGAATAAGGGGAGCAAGGTGTGCAACTATCAACACAGAAAAACTATTCCACACTTATGAAACAATCACTCAAAGGAGTACTTTAAAAGTCACCCATTAAGTACCTGACAAAAAACATCTTCCATGTTTTTTTCAGGGCACATCCCTCTGCAGTAAGTATCAGGCAAAGTTTGGAAAAAGCTGCATGCACAACTGGTGATATGGAATCAGTGAGAGATGACCCATTTGGGCTCTGAATGATGGTGCCTCAGATATCACTGAATTCATCTTTTAGCCCAGTCCAGGAGCTAGGGAACTTCTCCACATCACTAACTGTTGAGTGCCTTCCAATGCAGCCAACCAGGCAAGGCATTTGAAAGGTGGCCTCTCTCCTGGGTTTTGGAGAACATCCATGTATAGATTCAATGTCAGTCCAAAGAGCAGTGATGAGAAGAAAACAAGACCCCAGAGCTGGACCGGGTAGTGAGGGAAACAAAAGCAAAGTCAACAGCAGAAGTAACCCATAGAACTACCCATGTTAGACTCATGCAGTGATCAATATGGCGGCCTTGGCTGTCATTCCATTTCACAGATGAGGAAAGTGAGGAAGAAAGGTGAGATCACATGTTTAACAGTTCATGATGAGCGAATGATAAAGCGAGGATTGTAGTGTGTGGAGGACCCACCCAGGAAGTTCTTCAGTAAAGACCAGTTATCTCCATTTTGGCTAAACCTAGCCCTATCTCCATGTGCCGATAGGTACAGAGCTGACTCAGCTATTTTCTTTTCTCCTCAGTTCACTCTAAGGCTGGCTGAGGTGCTGATGCGTAATCTCTAAAGCTAGTCCATGTTTCACCCCACTAACATGGTTGAACCTGGTGGGATGACAGAACCACTGTCCCAGGGCTGTCACAACTGAGTTGGAACCTTGAGATAAGAGGCTATGACTTTCCAGGGTGGAGAAATTTGCACATCAGAAACTGAAGCACCAGTCTGCAAGACATTAAATGCTATCTCAGTTGTGCCATATAGATTGATTTTTCTGCATTTCTTTCTCTCTGCATATTGCAGAGGTGCTTTCTGGCCTCCTAGCTATCCCAGTTCACAGCACTCAGGTAATTTCCGTCATTCTCATACACACTCATCCTCTGGCCTCTCCCTTCTGTACAAATGAATTAAATCAGGGTTAGGGTCTAGGTTGAGGCCTTTGTTCTGAAAAACCTTTATCCTGATTGGACTCAGGATGCCTTGGTGTCCCATAATTATAAATTTGTCTCAGTGTCTTTATTCTCACTGTGGGTTGCACTGCAAGTGGTAGATTGGAATTAACTATTAACCTGATGGTTAATTGGAATTAACTATCAAGAATTCCGATAATATTCCCAGACCATAACAAGAATGGAAAAGGGATCTCTATATGGTACATTTCTATTGTTCCCCAAAACCTGTCAAAGAAATAGCTCAGCCAACAGTAGCAAGAATGTATGCCTTGGAAAAGGTACAAGGGAATATATAGCTAGACAGGTTTTCTCTTACTGTGTTCATCTCTAAATTGCAGGAACAGTGAGGGAAAAATGCATAATTCATCATGTTCTCCATGAGTAATATTTATTATGACAAATGAGGATTAATTATGTAATTCTTAAAGACAAATTGTATGAACTGAGATGCCAAATGGTTAACTGATATTAACTCTAGTCTGGGACTTCTGATCACCATTCTATGATTCTTTTTCTTCAGGATTAAAATCTGTAAGAATTCTTAAATAAGCACACATGTTGATAACATGTTTGGTGATTCTAACTTCTATTTTGCTGCCTTTACTCCTGAATAGAAGACTTTTCTGTTTATTAATATCACAAATGAAACTTTTATTCATCACATAACTTTTCACTGAATTTTTAAATAACTGAAAAAATGCACTTTGGGCATAAGTGTTTGTAGATATATATAGATCTATCTATCTATATATATATATAGAGAGAGAGACAGAGAGAGAGAGAGAATATATATATAGAGAGAGAAAGAGAGAGAAATATATATATAGTTCTCTACAAACTATACTGTATACATATATATATATATATAGTAGCATATGGCAATCTATATATCTTTGATCATAAACACAGATGGAAACTGATAAATATACATAGATTATGCCTATAGACACATACATATGAACTTATCCTACCATTTTCAATGTTTATGAATATCAGTGCTTCATAAGTGTTAACATTTCAGTATGTTTCCAAATGTTATGAAAAATTTTACTAGTGCTGATGTATAATTTCCTTTCTCCATGGCTGAATTTCGTGAAGTTAGGTGTTAATATCACATGGCCTCCTTCTAAAGCAAAAGAAGCTTAGCATTTTACCTAGCCCCCACATAATAATTCATTATTAGAGTAAGCAAATATTTAATCATATTATCATACTCCTTAGAAAATATTTGAAGTCATGGAGCTTTGATAAAGTGTCAGTTTGCTAGAAATATATTTTCTAATGAAGATGAGAGGTTATCTGAAGCATAAACTGAATCATTTTTTCTCTCTTTCTCAGTCTCTCTCTCTCTTTCCCTCTCTCATGCTTTCCTTCTATCTCAAATCAAACAGCAAAATGCATTTTACAATGAGATCTCACTATCCAGAGAATCTGGCTGCTGTGACACTCACAGGTCAAGATAAGATCTGCAGAAGACAATAAGGGGTGTGGGGAACCTACAGTTCCCTTATTGTTGCCCTTCTCTTCCTTGTGCTTGCAAGAATCCTTTCTTCTTCTTACTCCTCTCATTGTATTCATCATAACTTTTCCCCAGAAACAACCTCTGACCCTCACTCACCATTCTTGACACAGAGGAAATCAATTAATACCAAGGTTCTGGGTACCTTGTGGGCTTTGGTTCCTCATGAACAACTGATCATCCCAGATTCCTGCTGCACCCCATGTTCATAGCACTTGGCAGGACACTGGAGTCCATCCACTGCAGGGGTCTCCAATAGCTGCCACCAGTGTGGTCTGATGTTCTTGTCTTCCTGGTGGATGTAGTAGGAGTGTTTCCCTAGCATTCAGATCTCATGAGACAGTTCTGGAGACACCCAGTGCAGAACTAAGATAAATCGTTTTTGAGACGATGTAATAATTTTGCTAGGATTAAAACAAGGGTAATCTCTTTCTTTAAAAAGAAATCTCTCTCTGTAAAATCTCCTTCTTTAAGGGGCTAGGGATTTAGCTCAGCACTAGAAGCGCCTGCATGGCAAGTGTGAGGTTGTGAATTTGATCCCTGGTACAAAAAAAAAAACCTCTTTAAAATCTCTTTTAAAGAATGTAAAGTACACAGTGCAAGCTAGCAGTATCACTACAATACTCCAGAAAATAATTAAATACAATCCTTAGCTTCTGTAGGCAGGAACTCTAGATATTGAAAATTGAGACAAAGTATTAAAAAAAAACGCTTAATGCTGAAAATCTGGTTTCAGTTTTGCAGTACTTGTTAGAGTGATCAGGAGATAAGAAGCAAAATGAAATCCAATGGGAACTTACCCACCTGGTATGGGTTAAACTATGGTCCCTAAATAAGGAGAAGTTACAAATGTTAGAATCATTGGTGTCAAGATCAATTTAAAAATGGACATTTAGAGCCCTCTTTCAAAGAACTGCTAAAGAATGATTTAAGGCTAGGCAATGCTTCCTTCTTTAAATGTGACTGTTAATGTAACAGGAAACTGTGATGGTGTTTAACAACTGAAATTGTACTGTAAGAGAAAGAAAAAGAAATGGTCAAAACTCCCTAATGTTCTGAGAATCTTTGAACTAAAACAATGATCTTTCCTTGTGTTCAGAGGTAAATGTGAGTCACAGGAAAATCAGACACCTTTGGCCCTTAAGACATCCCCTATCACTGAGACTGAGAGTCCTTTGAACCCCAAGGCTTCCAAAACAACATGAATCAAAACCTCGTCTACTATAACTGAGCTTAAGACTTCTGCTACTGGATCTTCAGATTTTGAGGGTGGAATTTCTAGGCCAGCCTGGAAGACCCAGGGCCCCCTAACCTTATGGGTGACACCTCAGGAAACGCTGTTAAATACATTACTGTGATATGTTTACACTGGTCATCTTCAAAAGATTTTTTTGAAAATAAAACTATAAGGTTTTCTCATTAAAAGACGCCTTTAGTATGAAACTAAATTAAGAAACAAAAGCTTCTGTACGACTATGGTAATTCATTATTGGTAAACTCATAGTGCATTAAATGTATTCACGCCTGCCTGATCAACAGGGCTTCTCAAACATAAAACTGGGATTGTTAGTGATAATAGGGGTAAGTGTTTTCTTTTAGAATCAGATATCTGCCTTTCTCTTGTAGTCCCGCTATTTATAATAGAGGTATATGTCAATCCTACATGAGACTGCTTGTCAAGAAATCCTTTTATAAAAGGCTTCTGCGATGTTTGCTATACATGTGTTATTACACTTAGACATGCTGAGGTATTAAGCAGTCTAGACAATGTCACAGATTTCTTCAGTGACATCCCATTGAAGGACTAGGGGAGCAACTAGGTCAACAATGGTGGGTAAGGAATACCAGTCTTCTGCCTATACTTCATATTTCAATGTACTTGACATCCATATAAAATTATAATAGTTAAAATTCCTGCTCTTATGTGTTTCTTAGGTTAAAAGGGACAAAAAAGGTGCACCATACACAACATTGTTTATCAGCCTTTGCCTAAGACCATAAAAACAGATCATGCACCAGATTATTTTAGCAGATCCACTCAATAATTTTTTCAGCTTTGGGGAATTAAGCATATTCCCCAGAATTCCCTATCACCTCCAGGGATAAGTGATTACTGGGGAACAAAAAAACACCTCATCTAACCTTAAAATGATAATTAATAAAACCAAAAGAGGGAACCCAGGTGTCACCAGACATGTAGGTGGATTCAGCGATTTAGGTTTTAAATGCCTTGAATTCAGCTCCTGGATCCTCATCAGCCTCTGTTATGCTTTCCTGGAAATATTCTTTTTAGCTGAAGGTAACAGCCCCAGAGTCCCAAGGCATGGTTTTCACACAAGTCCATATAATGGACCTGTAGCACAGGAAGAAGGACTGTGCTTTATCACCATAGATAGTGCAGAAATGAGACAAATAATGAGATCATAGTGGTACCGGCCAGCAAGGCCATCAGTTAACCCACTGATGACATCGCTACCCTGTATGGCATTGGAGGAGACCCTTGCTCCACTCGGGCTGCCTGATGCTCTGGATGTGAGCCCAGTAACATGAGACAACTGATGAAGACAGCACAAGAAGTTAGGATGCCTTCCACAGAGCCCTGAAAATGTGCTCACCTCTACACTGGGTATCATAGCCTGCCCTGCATGAATAACCCCTGTGACAGGACAAGAGTACTGGGCATATGTGCCTAAGCCAACCCTTCTCCGACCCATTACTTGGGCCATCACTCCTCCAAAAATCTATCATAAATCAAAAGGATATCATAGTCAGGTTGATTTGGTACCTGGTCCATCATCATTAGAGATGCTGGATGAGGTATCATATACTATAGCTATCACAGCTGGGCGTGGTGGCACACACCTGTAATCCCAGCACTCAGGAGGCTGAGGCAGGAGCAGTGTTGTGAGTTTGAGACCAGCCTGGGCTACACGGTGAGTTCAAGGCCAGCCTAAACTGTATAGTGAGGGCCTGTCTCAAAAAGACAAAAAATTGGAGAAGACAAGATGGCCAATCAGTGAGCAACAAAATACAAAGCCTCCTGGGAGAAACAACTCATTTTCCAGAATAAAACTCCCTGGAGAGACCCAGACAGAGGGAGATAGATCCTCTTGACACAGGAAGAAATTAAAATGTAAAAAAGCTTGTCAAATACTTCAGGACTACAACTGAAAAAGCTAAAAAATATGGCACACAGCATTTTCACAGTGATCTGCCAAGTTTGCACTAGCTTGAATTGAGGCTGGCAAGCAGAGCCACCCAAACTCATTCCCGCCACCACTCACAGGAAGCACAGCAGCACTGAAGTCGGGGGTTGGTGAGCCCAATAGAGAGTGGAGCAGGTGAAGGGACCTTCATTAATCCACGGTCAGTGATGGGAATGAGACCCCTCCTCCACAGGAAGGGCAAGATCAAGTAGGCGACCTGTTGGAATCGGGCAGGAGGAGCCTGAACTGGGAGTGACAGTGGCTTCAGTTGGTTGCTTCCTCCCCAGAGCAGATTCATGGGATTTGCTTGGCCTGGGCCAAGCCCCTGGGGTGGGACCCAATAAGCCATCCCAAATTGATTCCTTGCACCTAGCACACACTAACCGAGTGCAGGCACCTGCAGTGTGGCTGCACAGGTGGGGAAGGGCAGGCATACGCAGCTGCTGCTTACACCTCAGTGACAAGAGCAGGCAGGAGAGGGTGGAGGTCCTTCGCCAGCTTGCTTCAGAGGAAACAGAGCCAACAGGGAAGGAGGCTGGGACCTGCACTGTAACCTGTGTGGAGGAAGCCAGGGCCATGACAGGAGAGAGAGGCAGGAGGAGGCCCCCAGCCCAGAACCCTGAGAGCACTGATCCAGGAGAAGGAAAAACAAGGGAGACTGAGGGCGGCAAACACGCAACATCAGACATGGCTTCAATGGACATTAAGAGATATCTTTGGGACCAAGGAGACGAGCTCAAAACTGAAATATTAAATCAGGTAAAGCAGGATATGAGTAGAGTAATAAAAGAAATGCTCTCAGGAAGCGTCTCTCAGGATGATACAGATGGAAGAAGGGAGGAACACAAAAAAAGGAGAGAAACATTTGATAAAGAATATAAAGAAAATATAGAAAACATGAAGCAGATTCAAAGAGATTACCAGGAAATTAAAAACTCCATTGAAAGCTGGCAAAACTCCTTAAAAGAAACTAACTGAGTCTAGGGGACATCCAAGGATATCATTGTCCTGCCTGTTTTTATAATTATGTTTTTAATTTTATTTTAAAAATCAAAACAGAAAAAAGGATAGAAATGCCATAGAATTGCCAAAAAAAGTTAGTAGGGAATTAATATTAGTTAATGCATTGCATATTGCCATCTTCAAAGTAGTTGTTCAGGCCACAAGATTTAGGCATAAAAAGTGATCAAAGGGTCAAACAATGATAACACAAACTCTACTCTTTGATGAGCCAACAGAGATTAGTAGTATAGATACTATCTTGTGTGTATATATATATATATATATATAATCTTTTCCCTTCTTCATTTTCCTTTTTTCCCTCAGTTGCCCTTTCCTTTTGAGCACTTTGTTTCCCTTTCATTATCACAATATTTATTGTGCATTTTGGATCTTATCAGACTTTTCGATTTTTAATTTTTATACTAGAGAGACAATACAATATTTACAAACATGAGTTTGATTTATTTTACTTAAGAGTATGGTCTCAAGTTGCCTTCATCTACACATAAAAGCCTCAAGATTATCTTTCTTTATAACTGAGTAAATACTCCATTGTATAAAAGTACCACATCTTTTTTATTCATTCTGCGGGTTGATGGGCATTTGGGTTGTTCCCAAGATTTAGTTATTACAAACTGTGCTGCTATAAAAAAAATGGGCACCTGAGATGAACATGCACTTCTCGGATGAAGAAATACAAATGGCAAATAAATACATGAAGAAATATTAAACATCACTGGTCATTCAAGAGATGCAACCTGAAGCAACACTGAGATTCCATCTCACTCCAGAAAGAATGGCTATCATCAAGAAATCAACTGATAACGCAATGCTGGCTGGGCTGTGGGGGAAAGGAACACTGCTCCACTGTTGGTGGGAGTATAGACCGGTACAACCACTGTGGAAATCAGTGTGGAGATTCCTTACAAAACTAGGATTGGAAGGTCCATTCAATCCAGCTATTCTCCTTCTGTGTATTTTCCCAGAAGAACTGAAATGTTATGCCACAGTGATATCTGTCCTGCCTTTTGAGCCAGATTGGAACGTGAGAACTCTCTGCTATTTTCTGGTTACAGGTGGAAGTCCAACAGCTAGATGAGCCGTGGTGCTCACAGGGCAAGATAAGACCTGCTGGAGAGGATAAGGCACCTAGACAAGCTAGTTTCCTTGTCGCTTCACCCCCTGAACCCTGTCTCCTCTTTCTCCTTGCAAGAATGCTTTGTTCTTCTCACAAGCCCACCATGGTCACCATTACTGTTCCTGGAAACACTCACTGCCCTTCATGCATTGTCTGTGACTCAGATGTAACAAATAAACAGCAAGGCTCTGGCCGCCTCATAGTCTTTTGTTCCCTGCAAACAACTGGTCATCCCAGCTCCCCCTGCATCCCTAAATTACCTCCTGTTCTCTCTTTCCACCATGTACAGTAACTCCAGGCAGGAGGCTGGAGTCCACTGCAGGGGTCTCTGACACACAAACCTACACTGGGTATGTACTTTAGCAATGCAGGTTTCTTTAATGTGTCTATGCTTCAGAAGTCTAAAGACTTTTCATATCATTTTCTTCCCCTAAACTTGATTTGACATCCCAAATGGAAGTGATGCCTTACACAGATAAAATGGGCTGCAGTTAACATATTGATGCGTATTAGCATGTTACACATCCATTGCACTATGCTTAGAGCTTAGAGTGTATTAGAGTGAGTTTCTAGTCGGAATCCTCCTATCCTGGTTTTACTTTTAACTACTCTAGCAGGATGTCAAGATGGCATGGGTGCTTTGGCTTTCTTCTTGTTTCTCTTCTTCTTCTTCTTCTTCTTCTTCTTCTTCTTCTTCTTCTTCTTCTTCTTCTTCTTCTTCTTCTTCTTCCTTTTCATCCTCTTCCCCCTCCTGCTCCTCCTTCTTCTTCTTTCTCTTCTCCTCCTCCTTCTTCTTTCTTTCTTTTTTATTTTTTTGGTGGTGGTGGAGTTAGGGATTGAACCCAGGACCTCATGAATAAAAGGTAAGAGCTCTAACACTCAGCTACATTCCCAGCCTCCATGGGTGCTTTTGGATGTGAAGGGTACATTACAAAATCTATTGTGGGGAAGGGGGCCATTTCCATTCATCCAGGAGTTCTACTCAACATCCAAATGAAAAAGCTTTGCTGGGGATTTAGCTTAGCAGCCTAAGTGCCTGCCTCGCAAGTGCAAGGTCATAAGTTCGATCCCCGGTACAAAAAAAAAAAAAGGAAAAAGCTTTGCTGTTTTCGAATTGTCAGAACTTTCCTAGGGCTTTCATCGATTTCAAATTTATTAAATTTCATATCAAGTGTCTTCCACACAGTGCCCTCAGCATCCTTGGTGATGCGACCATCTGGAAACATTGTTCTTGGCAATATGATGACTTTGCCGTATTTGAGGCGTCTTTGGTACCAGAGAACAAAGAACAGACGGTCAGCAACATGGGATGTGAAGCAAAGGTTAAGGAGGCCAGAATGAGATGGCCTCAGTCTCTTTATTGGTAACAATAAATAACAGAAGCACTTTACGAAAAAATTACACAGTGGCACACACTGAAGTGTTGATATTTAGCACATGGTGAATTTGCAACTCAACCTTCCTCTCTGACTTCTCCTACCATAGGCTCAAGTGCAAAATCAACAGAGCCCTCACTGTGTGCATGGGGTCAGGGATGTGCTGAAGGGATGCTGAGATTTAGAGTCACTGATTAGCTCCCAGATTCCAGGGGAGAAAGGTTTAATTAAAGAAAGCAAAAATCCTGGATACTGTGTTAAGGATCACAGTTAGGTTAAGACCACTGGGTGACCTGTCTGTATAGACTTCTCTTTGGTCACCTTCTCCTCTGTATCTTCTGCCCCAGCCCTATGCCTACATCTATTGCTTCTGTGGTTTTATTTTCTTTCCCGTTGAACTAAGAAATCTGTATTTTCTTACATAGTCACAACAGATTCACTCTGTGTGGCCTTAGGAAGTGGTTGAAAGAAGTCTAGAGGACACAGCAAAGTGACTCTGAGGTTTTTAAGGATGGAGGGAAGAGAAGATACCGAAAGTGTTACTCTGGCTGGTGAGGCCACTTTTGCATAAGGGGATGCACAGGTATCAACTAAAATGGAACAGGATTTTGGTGAAGACACTGGGATTGCTATATCTTCCCAACATTCTTGGCAAAACACCACAGGGTCCCCACCTCACCTGTTATGGTTTGTACCCTCTGGAACCCATCCTGAAATTTAGTCTCCATTGTGAGATGTTAGAAGAGGGACCGGGTAATGGGTTATACACAAGGGACTCCTACAACTCAATAACAAAAGAGCAGATACACTGATTTACAGCCATGCAGAAGGTTTCATTAGACATTTGTCCCATGAAGACATAGAAATAGCTCACAAACAGGTGAAAGATGCACAACATCACTAAATGTCAGGGACACATGTATCAAAACCACCATGAGAGATCATCTCACACCTGTCACAATGGCTACTACGACCAAAAGAAGTAACCATTGCTGGTGAGGATGTGGGAAAATGCCTTGCACACATTTGGTGGAGACAGAATAAGGTGCAGGCTCTACAGAAATGAAAGAGGAAATTAAACAGAACTACCAGGTGACTTATGGAAACCGCTCATCCCATCCAAAGGAACTGCAGTCAGGAGGTGTCTGAGATACTTCAACTTCCATGTTTACTGCAGCATGTTTCAAATACAGACAACACAGAAAGAGAAAAAAAAATCAGCTAAGAGGGCCAGAATTAGCAACATAACACAACACAGCAACAGAGATATTCTACCAGGTAGAGAACAATACAAGACACCACTGGTTCCGAGGACCATAAGACATGGAAAGGTCCCTGCAGATACCATGAGTCAGTGGTCAGCAACTGGAACTTATTGTGGTTGGGATTCACCGCATCTCCTCAAAAGGCTCATTGTTTTGAGGGCTTGTTTGCTGATGGACTTTGGGGACGTGACTGGATCACAGTTACTGGGAGATGGGATCCAAGTGGAGGAAGCAGATTTCCAGGAGTATGAGCAGCAAGTATACATGTCATCTCTGGCTCCTTCCCCTGGGGCAGCTTCTCTGCTCTACCTCCCCAGTGTCATGAGGTGAGGACTTTTCACTGTGCCGTGCCCTTCTGCCATGATGCTTCTGCCTTGGAGCTGGCCAACTGTGGACTGAAAGCTCTAAAACCATGAGGCAAAATAAACTATTCTTCCTCTAGATTGGTTTTCTCCAATATTGGGTCATAGGAATGAAAAGTTAGCCAATATACTTGTTCTTTCTCATTCTGCCAACACCAACTCTTACCCTCTTCTGTCCGGGATCATCATGGTGCTAAAGTTCTCTGAGCATTTCCAAGATGGGGAAAGAGCAGAAGATGAATATCTGCACAGTTTATTGTCATCTGCTAGGTTTCATCATTTCCAAGTAAATATGTTTAATTCCCTCCTAATTTCTCTTCAGGAGCAGTGGAGAAAAATCCCGGCAAAGAACACAAGCATTTCAAATTCCTATGAAATCATCAAATATCATTACACAGCACCATTTTTAACCATAGACTTTCTTCCTAGCTAGAGTTCAACTCCCTATGTCATTCTACATTCCTCTAAAACTTAAGAAAATAAAAATTGGAGGATGAAGATGATGGCAGCACCCTTTTCTTTCACTTAGAAAAAATATTTAATATGCAGTTGAGTTTATCATTTAAAACATGTATATTTTTCAATTCCTTTCTCTCAGTGGTGATCCAGGAAAGATCCTTTTCTATTAGTTTGTAGGCCTTTGGACTTTTGTTATCTTTCATTAAAAAAAAAAGTAATTCAATATAAACTGATATGTATGATAAAAAATAAAAAAGCTTAGTGTGTTGGGATATTAGTGATTCCCTTTCTTGGCTCTCCTAAACTATCCTGGTTTTAGCACTAAAAACTCTTTTACTGGTACCAACATCCATTATATGCTAGCTGGGATGGTCACTTGCCTATCAGGACTGCAGCAAATACGTTTCTTTTAAAAATAAAGAAAAGCAGTCACAATGTTTAAGCCTGTTAATTATCTTCCATCAGTAGGATACTCTGGATCAAGAAAATGTATAGACTTCATCAGTCATTCATTAGGATTAAGATGAAACTGTTTAAAAGTTACTTTCTAATACAAAGCAATTACGATATAAATGCGTAACTAGATTTAACCTTTGGGATTAAAAGGGCAAAAAGCAGTTCTTGAGCTAAAGAAATACAGATATGAAAGTGACACAATTTTCAAGTCCATCCATGAAGGTAATAGTCACCATGTCTACACAATCCAAAAACCCAGTGACAGTAACTTTGCAGCATAACATAATTCTAAAAAATGATTAAAAACTTTTACACATAAATTTCTCCTTTTTGTCCTCAATCCTCCTGTGGGTACTTTACTAAAATAACTTCTACAAAGTGGAGATGCCCTTGGCAAGAGCTGTCATACTCTGAGTTAGCCCAAGCTTTAAGTTGATCATCACTTGTGGACAGACAGTTTAACAATAATAAGCCAAGAAAATCCAAGTTCAACCAACATGATTATACTTGACAATAGATAGAATTCTACTTAATTAGCCAGTGCCAGCTCTGTATTTATGAAAATTATTAGTGCATATGGATTGTTACAACAAAATGCCACAAACTGGCTGGATCATAAACAACACTCTGCTGTCACAGAGGCTGAAAGTTCTAGGTCAAACCGTGGCAGACGCCAATCTGGTGAGTGCTGTTCAGCGGGTTGCAGATGGCACCTTCTGGCTGTTTTCACAGGGTGGAAGGGAAAGGGAGCTCCTTGGGCTCTCTTTGATAAGGAAAGAAATCCTTGCCATGAGGCTTTGCCATCCCATCATCTCCAAGAGTCCCAGTCCTGCTGCCATCACCTTGAGTACAAGGGTTCACTATAGGAAGGAGAGTGAACATAGACATGAGGCCACTATACTGCTGAAAGGACTGGTGTATCACTGGATCAGTTAACTCAGGCTGCCATATGCAATCCCACAGCTTGGGCAGCTTAAAGACAGCAGACCTTGGGAGCTCTAGTCCTAAAGGCTGAAGTTCAAAGTCAGGTCTGTGTCTGGTGATGGCCACTTCCTGGGTCACCGATGGTGTCTTCTTCCCATGTCCTCACATGGTGGGAAAGGCAGGGAGCTCTCAGAGGTCCCTTTGGGAAGGACACAGATCTCACCCATGAGGTTTCATTCTCAGGACTTCACCATCTCCCAGAACCCCCACCTCCTAACAGCAGCACTTTGTGAGTGAAGAATCTGGGGGTTGGGAAATATTCACACTTAACCAGTGCTTCTGCAAATGCAAAGTAAAGTTGCTTAATACAGACACAGGTCCTGCTGTGGTCATTAAGTAACCAGCCACAGAAACATTTCCTGATTAGAGCAGTGAAGCTTCAGTTTATAAATAACTGCACTGTCTTAAATAAATAAGGGAAGATATTAGAAATGACAGGGTATTTAACTCAACTGCCTTGCACGCAAGAGATTTCAGAGTTAATATTTCTATAGATGGTTGGTATGCAGGTAGAAAGCAAATTGGTAATTAGTGGGTATCATCCTGAGATTTCCAGAAGAGATTTTATCTTGGCTCTTATGTTTTAAGGTAATGCTACCAGACTTCTCCCTCCTTGTATCATCTGGCAGATGAATAGTCATTTGAGGGTGGAATTTGACAATCTTTTGGTACAGTCACTATACTATAATATAGTTCTCTAAAACTACTGCTGCTCAGGAGAGCTGGTTGCAGTGTCCCATCTGCAAAAGATTCTGACATTGTGCTATCTGTGCTCCATTCAATTTATATCAGTGATTTGCACAGAAGGACTTTTGGAATATTTATCCAACATGGGGAGGATAATGCATGCTCTGGAAGAAAAAAAGAGGTTCGGGAAGACCATGGAAACTATGCAAATTAAATGCAATGAGAGAATGGATATTTAACAAGCATCACTGGTAACTCAGGGATACTAATATGATGATGTGGTCTAATGGGTATCCATGTGTACATTTTAATTGAATACAAAGTAAGTTTGGCTAGTTGAACATGGAATGACTTAGAAGGCTACACTTAATACTATTTGGTACCCATTAAAAGGGAGGCATTTATAAGACAAGAAAGATGAATCAGGAAGAAGACAAGATGGCCGAGTGGTGAGCAACAGAATACAAAGCCTCCAGGGAGAAACAACTCATATGCCAGAATAAAACACCTTGGAGAGACCCAGACAGAGGAAGATGGATCCTCTTGACACAGGAAGAAATTAAAACATAAAAAAGCTCATCAAATATGTCAGGACTACAACTGAAACAGCTAAAAATTACAGGACACAGCGTTTTCGCAGTGACCTGCCAAGTTTGTATCAGCTTGAATCCATGCCGTCAGGATTCAAGTCAGAGCTACCCAAACTTGTTCCCACTGCCACTCACAGGAACCACAGCAGCACTGAAGTTGGGGGTTAGTGAGCCCAACAGAGAGCAGAGCCAGTGAAGGGACCTTCATTAATCCATGGTCAGTGCTGGGAATGAGACCCCCACACACAGGAAAGGTGCGAACAAATGGGCAACATGTTGGAATCGGGCAGGAGGAGCCTGAACTGGGAGTGACAATGGCTTCAGTTGGTTGCTCCCTTCCCAGAGTAGATTCATGGGATTTGCTTGGACTGGGCCACACCCCTGGCTGGGACCCAATCAGCCATCTCAAATCGATTCCCTGCGCCTAGCACACACTAACTGGTTGAAGGCACCTGAAGTTTGGCTGGCCCAATGGGGAGGGGCAGGCATACACAGCTGCTGCTTAAACCTCAGTGACAAGAGCAGACAGGAGAGGGTGGAGTTCCCTTGCCAGCATGTCTTGGAGGAAACGTGGCCAACAGGGAAGGGGGCTGGGACCTGCACTGTAACCTGTGTGGAGGAAGCCAGGGCCATGACAGGAGAGAGAGGCAGGAGGAGGCCCCCAGCCCAGAACCCTGAGAGCCCTGATCCAGCAGAAGGAAAAACAAGGAAGACTGAGGGCAGCAAACACACAACATCAGACATACGTTCAATGGACATTAAAAGATATCTTCGGGACCTTGTAGATGAGCTTAAAACTGAAATATTAAATCAGGTAAAGCAGGATATGAGTAGAGTGATAAAAGAAATGCTCTCAGGAAGCATCTCTCAGGATGATACAGATGGAAGAAGGGAGGAACACACAAAAAGGAGAGAAACATTTGATAAAGAATATAAAGAAAATATAGAATACATGAAGCATTTTCAAAGAGACTACCAGGAAATTAAAAACTCCATGGAAAGCTGGCAAAACTCCTTAAAAGAAACTAAGGATAGACTATCAAAACTTGAAGACAAGTTTGCAATGTGTGATCGTGAAAGGAAAGATCTCTTAAAAATAACAAGGAAATATGCAGTAACAATACAAAAGCTAGAAGATGACAAGGAATCTACAATTTAAGAATAATAAATGTGAATGAAGAAGCAGGAATACATACAGGCAAATTACAAAGGCTATTCATGGAAATAATTAAGGAAAACTTCCCAAGCATGGAAAAAGAAAATGACATTCGTTTGTGTGAGGCATATAGAATTTCAGCCACCTACAACCAAAACAGATCTACACCCAGACATATAATAATCAAGATACCAGAAATTCAATATAAAAACAGAATATTAAAAGCTGTCAGAGAAAAGAAACAGATTACCTATAAAGGTAAGCCCATCAGAATCATGGCTGACTTCTCAACATAGACCATCAGATCAAGAAGAGCTTGGAGCAAAGTATTCCAAGCCCTGAAAGAAAATAACCTCCAGCCCTACAAAACTGTCACTAGAAATTAATGGAGAAACAAGATGCTTCCATGACAAAGAGGAACTGGGGGAGTTTGTAACCACCCATCCAACCCTACAGAGAATACTGAAGGACATTCTAGAGAGAGAGAAAAAAACCCTAGGATATTAGGAACAGTGGCAGAAAGGTCTCAGTGAGTGGGGCAGGCAGTAGAATGAAGGAGAAAACTAGACAAACAAAGGCAGAAAAATAGCATAGCAGAAATGAGGAAGAGAAGGATAACTAGAATCTCTAACATAGATGGCCTTGATATGCTATATTGTTAATAGTGCACCAGGATTTAAAACACACATTACTCACACACACTACACTGCTTAGATGTATTATAGTCTGTTCCAGTCATTCTACTTGTACTAGATTTGAGGGCACAGACAGTAGTCCTGAAAATAACAGGATATAGTATGGTAATCATCCTAAATTTCCTATTAACTTAATCTAAAGCTCTGTAAAACCTACACTGTTTTACCATGACTGATTGCAATTGAATCTGGTTTGTTGGATCACTGTTTTGTATTGATAGATTTTATTCAAAGCTGTTATGATTGATAGTTTCAAGTCTGAGAGTATAGGCAACTGCACTGAAGATGACAAGATCCACTAGAATATCCACTATGGTTTGATCATTACCTGCCTTTGAAGTTTTATACTGTCTACAATGTTTTATTTTACTAATATTGTTATTTACTGCTATACTCAATTATACTGTTATATTCAATTATGCCTGATGATATAGACATTCTATTGAAGATATTAAGAAACAACACAGTTATCATTGTAGATCACCTTGCACTGTGGTTTTATATGACTTTTTGGTTTCATGTTTTTATAGGAATTTGTTTTTTTGTGTCTTGCTAAGTTTTGTTTTTTCTTCTGATACAGAAAGTATAGAAATACATGCAGAGATGCATGCATGCAGAGATTCATGCATGCATAGCTGTTTACACTCTCACTGTCTGAATATCTACTTTGTATGCTTTAATTTTGTAACTTGAACAACTATTTCTAAGAGGACAATATGTAATTTATTAACTAGTGATTTCTTATTGTTTATCTTTTTTTTTGGAATTCTGTATTATCTCTACCCTTTACATGCTTTTGTTTCTCTTTAAATAAAAAAAAAAAGATGAATCAAAGCAGTGTTCGAAAAATTCTGGGTCCTGCTATTGGAGAGAAATAGAGTCACTGGCATAGCAAGGTGACAGCAGTAGTAATGCATATGGTCCCAAACACACATATGCTGGGTGTGGGGGTCCAGCACTCCTGTAATGTCAAATCTACTGGAAGCTGAGGAAGAAGGAACTCAAGCTCCCATTGGATGACTCACAAGACTGTCACAAGACTGTCAACCAATTACCTTACCAGACCAATTAGTTAAACAGAGCATGACCAAAGGTTGTGTATTTTTCATTAAGTTTTATAAGGTAATGGAATATAAAAATGACAACTTTTCAAATCAAATTTACTGACTCAATTTCTGCATGTGGTATATCTTAAAACAGTCAATACACAACTCTGTGTTACAATCTGGACAGTCCTATCTAGTCTTTTTCCAAATTCTTTTTGCATAACTGTCTTTCCTCAAACCATGTACTTTGTACCATCACAGAGTGTTTTTTCCTTCTTTTCTGTGGGTGGCATAATTTCAATAAAATATCTACCCATTAAATGCAACGGTGTAGACGTTGATGATGGATAGCGTCGCTGGCATTTCACTAGCCCTTATTTTTCGATTATTTAGTGTATTATACTTAATCTAAACTGTAAATGACTTTTTAAACTAGTTTCGAATAGATAACAAACAAATTACATAGTGTTTGCTTCAGAAAGTGCATCGATATTTTATAATAGTACTTTGCTTTTTCATTACAGGGCAGCTTCTTAGATGTTGGTTGACTCTGCCATCACCTCCCATAGAACTGCTATAATCACTGATCCTATTATACTCTTTTTTAGGGTTGTTGCTGTTTGGAAAGTTGTGCCATTTCTGTATTATGAATAACTGACAATAAGGAGAGGTCTTTTTTGTCTTCCCATTTCATGAGGCAGACTTTTCCTCTCTGGTGTTTTTCCCTATTCCAGTGTTTTCTTCTGCAGACCTTTTTAACACTTCCTGTTCAGCCTCAGTGATTCAAACATGTCCATTTTGTAATGTCAAAGAACATCACTGCATGCTGGAGAAGTACGAAAGTCACATGTAATGTATTTATGGTTAACAGTTTAAGTAGATTGCAGCAGAGAATTAAAGGTTCCTTTTCACAAACATGAATTAGCAAAAGAAAACAATGAAAACTCATTATGAGCTTTCACCAGACACAAACATCAAAGGTGACTGTAATGTTCTAAATAAAAAAGAATGCAAAAAATAGTTGATATAAACCCTAAGTGGTATAGTGTAAGGGCCCTGAGTTCAATCCCCAGTACCATAAGATCGGTTTTACAGACACAATTACTCCAGAATTAGTCACAATTTACCCAGAGAAGAAAACACCATGAAAGGTGTCTAAACCTCAGGGGTTTTGTTTGTTTGTTTTTTAACACAACCAAATGTCTATAAAATACAGAAAGGATCCTGCTATTGCCTCAGAGGCCAGAGATCTCACAAGAGCTGTCTGATCACAACTGATCCAAATTAAACATCCAAGATAAGATGAAGCAGAAATGAAAACATCAGTGTACCTGGGAAGAAAGGACCCAAGCAAAATGCACAGTCCCCGCAACGCAACATAGAGAACTGTCCTTCTTTGCCAAGGCTCTGGTGATGCTTCCTGGCTTCCTGGTCTACCCATCCGGCTGTGGAGGAGCTCTCCAGAGGAAACAGACCCAACAGGAAGACGATAATTAACAAATAATTTGGCAACAGAATGTAATTAGAGGTCACTGAAATGTTTTGAAACAGCCACAAAAACCATTTGCATCTTCCTAATTAGCCCAATTTATAACCCCTTCTAAACCTTCTCTTGCCAGGCATTGCAGAAAATCATTATAATCAATGGAAATTACCAAGCAACAGATTAAAGGAAGCAGCACGGGGTGGCACATGTTGGAAGAACACATGACCACAGTGGCCAGCTCTCCCGCTCTTCCCAGCTCGATTTCTTCTGGGGTTCCACGAGGCAGCTCTGGCTTCAGGGGATGAAGGGTGCTGGTGCCCTCTTGCACAACCACAGAGAGGTCACCGGGCCTGGGAACTGCACCAGGGCCAAGCCATGCGGACCCTGAGCCTCCAGAGGGATGCTGTACACAGTCTTTTCTCTGCGTGGATAAATCAGTACCAGTCAACCTATAGAAAGCGCTACCACCTCTCTCAGCTGTATCCGCTGTCAACATTTCTCTCACCTGTTATTTACTATCTATAGTCTATTCAGCTACCAATTATCATTATCTATTCCTATACTTCCTCCTCATCTAACATTTCTGCATTCGTCATTAATATGCCATCTACAGCTTTCATTGTCTTAGTATCTATCTACTTATCTATTATTAATTTATTATCCACCTTCTAGCATATCCACTGTCATTTCTATATTTTTTTCTTTCTGTTTTTCTATGTATTTCTCATTTATCCATCATACTACCTCTATTTTTCTATCATGCCATGTGTCGACCATATATTATTAATTATGTATCATCATCAACTATGTCTACTTCCCTACATAGCCATTCACCCATCCCTTCAATCTATCTTCTATCTCTCATTCTGTCTACATATTCATCTACCCATCCACCCATCCACCCATCCATTCATCCATTATCCATCCGTCCACATTTCTCATTCTTCTATCTCTCCTATTTCTATTTCTCATCTATCTACATATTCATCTTTCTATGTATTCATTCATCATCCACATTCCTCATATTTCTCTTTCTTCTCTATTTACCTGTGTATCCATCCATTCATCTATCATCCTTCCATCTAGCCACATTTCTCCTATTTTTAACCTCTTCAGTTTCTATTTCTCCTCTATCTACATTTTTTTCTATATATGTATCCATCCATCCATTCATCCGTCATCCATCCATATTCATTTATCTATCTATCTATCATCTACCCATCCATCCATCCATCCATCCATCCATCCATCCATCCATCCATCCTATCTCTCATCTATTTGTATATCCAGCCAGCCAGCCAGTCAGCTATCCATATACAAACAACAAACATGGGTTGTAGAATACATTTTCTTAAGTCATTTTCAGCTTCTACTAGTATTGTTGGGGAAAGAGATCTAGCCATGCAGATGATATTAACAAAGAGCTAATTTTTCCCCCTCTGTCCACAGTATCTGCACCAGCGAGAATGTCTCAACACATTGCCACAAGGAACTTTGCCACTGGAAGCAGGCCTGTCCAAACAAAGCCTTCGTACCTTCCGCATGCTGCTGGATTTCATCATGTGAGGACAAGCTATTTTATTCAGCTGTTTGTTCCCAAGATTTGGATGGTCACATGAACCAGATTCCTCAGGGGTCATCTTTCCCTTTGGGTCCACTTTGCATGAGAGATGAGAATCAGACACTTTGATTTTGTCACTGCTCTTACAAGACAGATAGCAGCAGGATGGGACAGACACGGTTAAGGGGACAGGTGCCAGGCTGCACAGGAGCTGTCTCTGTGCTGTCAAACCACAGCAGTCTAAGCATCGGTGCTTCAGCGGAGCCGCTTGAACATTTTCTCCCTTAAAGCTCATCCCTAATGAACACCAAGAGAAAAACACACCCTGCAGTGCAAATCACAGCACTGGTGCGGTCGAATTGCACCAGCCCACTCAGACCTAGGAAAATAGCGAACATGGAGAAACCACTCTGACAAACATTTGCTTAAACAAACATCAGGTTCCTAGGATTTTTCCTTTTGCACACATCAGTGTAAAACACATCTTAGCGGGAGCTTGCTGAGTTTAGTAAGGACAGCCTCTGCAGACACACATCCTACGTGGCTGATCAGTCTAGCACCTGGCCACATGACTCATCCTACACAATCATCACCCTGCATTGATTCCTTATTCTCCACCGCGCCCCAGGATGGAAGTTCAATCACCCCGAACATCTGATGACCTCTCTGGGCCATGTCTGATCACTTTGCTTTGTTATCTTCAGGATGAATCCCATTGGGTTGGTTCCACTGGACTCCCCCTCACCCCTGAGGTTTCCACTTGGGAATTTTCCACCCACAGATCCCACCTGCTGCTTGGTTATCAATCCCCACCTGCTCATTCTGGCTTTGGAACCGAGCCCTGTATCTCTCTCCCACTCCACAACCCCTTGCCGTGGTCCCCGTACCTTTGGTGATGGTCCTGAATAGTCTGTCTGCTGATGCTTTAACAAATGACACTAAGACAGTTCACCTTTAATATCTCTCGCCCTCTGTGTCCTGCAAAGATGCTGACAGCATAAAACAACAGTCATGTAGCTAAGAAAATGTTCTTCAGTGTCCCTTGTCTGCTTAGTACCGAGTCAGGGCCAGGCCATCGAGGTCCACATTCTCATTCTTTGTCTCCTAAGTGATGTGCTGAAACACTGATTCCCCCAGGTCAGAGGTTGTGTCTCTTTCTCTCTTTCCTGCAGGGCTCTGACCCCTGGCATATCCTTAGTGTGAGGAGACGCAGTAACAGGCTGTCCTTGTGAATAGCCTCTGACCTACTGTCTCACTTTCATTCCACTCCCCCACACTCCGCCTTTCTTGCCCTTGTTTACTCCTCTCTCTGAAAGAAAACCCTTTCCTGTCCCACTGTGGAGAAGCTCACAGCCATTAGACTCATGGCATTGTCTGCCTTGCAGAAAACATCTTTACCCCTTTCAGTCTCTCCTTGGCTTTTGTTACTGAACTCACACAGGACAGTCTGGGTGCGGGGGACATGTGCAGACTCACAGAGCTGGCACCCCTGTCAAATTTTATATGCCCATGAGATAAAGCATACTTCCCTGCAAGATACCCTAAGGCTGGCCGAGTCCCAGCTCTGGGTCCTGCACTCTGACTCTGCTGCATGACAGAAAGCCACATGCACTTAACAACATTTTGATAAAAACAGTGCAGGTGTGCGTAGTCTCCTCCCTTGAGATAGGGGTTGCTTAATCGCTAGGTTGTAAGGCAGACAATTCCAGCTATTACTCTGTCACTGTGGTAAATACTTCTGACCAGCTTGAAGGAGAAAACAGATTTCCACGGGTCTGTTACATGCATGAACCCACATTAACAGCTGTGGTCCCTGTGCCGCGAACATGTTAGTCATGTCTGAATGAGCCGCCACTTTCCTGGAGGCGTCAAGAAGATTCCAGGTTCGGGGACATCACCCCAGGCACAAAAGAAAAGGCACACTTGGAATAGCAGAACCAGAAGGGGATTTAGAGAAAGGAGAAGGGCGTCGAAGGAATGAAAAGCCAGTGTAGGCGGGAGGTAGCACGTTGGCTAACGAACCTAGTCATGTCTGCATGTGAGTCTCTCCTCTGCTTTCAGAGTCTCCAACCACCCTAGGGTCTGTGACATAGGACTGGGTACGTCTCGCATGCAGCAAGAACTCAAGGGGCTCAGGTCCCCAACCAGCAGCTGAGCTGACAATCATTTAGGAGGTCAAGTACAGTTAGAAGGGACACACACACACACACCCATGCATGCACACTCCACTAACAAAGCAGGAAGCCATTCAAAACGATTTCCAATGGTATCATTTTCAAGAGCAACCGTATGCACAGATACTTTCCCAGCAAGCGTTTCATTTAATGATGGTTACAGTTCAATCATGCAACTCATTAAGGCACAGCGCTTGTTAGCAAGGGCTCCATCTGTTCAGTACGGTTCCTCAGTTCCTCGGCATTTGTAGCGAAAAAAAAAAAAAAAAAAAAGAAATCGTGATTGTGCATTCGTGTACAAACAGATAAACAGATAACACCCCGGCTATGTCAGGGGGGTTACCTGCTGGATTAGCAGACATAGAGTTAGCTGTTTTGAACAACTAACCGTTGGGTCAAGAAAGTGCAAAATCAAAAGCAAGCATTGCAGGTTGAGCAACTCTAATCCAGCGATCGCAAATCCAAATGCTGAAAAAGCAAGCCCGCATGTGGCCAAGTGGAAAATTATGCAGCTGACCTTGGTCAACACGCAAGTGCACTAAATACATTGTATAAAGTTACCTCTGGGGTGTGTCTACCAAAAATCCACCAAACTAAGACATTTCCTGTGCACCCATCAAGCCCAAATAACTCCCCAATAACTCCATCGTGCAAATATTCTAAAGTCTAAAGGAGACTTAAAAGAAAAGCACAAACATCAACAAAAAAGATGGTGTCACCAGAGGCCAGCCTCACCCTAAAAGCTCACCAACAGAGACTCCGTTGCTTCCGGGGAATCTCAGTGAAAGAGCTGATCTTCTGAGAAACTGGAATGACCTGAAGATATGCCCATGTTAAGACATAGTAAAAAGAGCAGCCAGAAAGAGACTCGTTTCTTTGCAGAAGCACTTCCTGCCAAAGAGCAGGGGAAACCAACCAAGAAAATTCGAAGTAATGCAGTGGGTAAGACTGAAGAGACCACAAGCAATATGGCGACCCTCTCCACACATGCTCTACAACCCACCAGTGGCCACACCTGGGGATATAGTGGAATCCATTTCTCTAATCAGTTGATTCTTCAGTTGATTTTGTATTAATCAACAGAGTTTATCTATCCCGGGCTCTGTTGTGATCAGATGTGTTGCTTCAAAGCTACATATCTCTTCAGGAATTCATAGAGATCTCCTCCAGCTAACATCTAAGAAGAAGTTTGCAGCTATGAAGGAAATGGTTCGCTGGAGGTGCTGGCCAAGCGGTCAGGAGTGGCTTCTAGAAGCTGAAAGGGGCCCAGGGCTTCACTAGCAAGAAAACAGATACTACCTCTTTCCCATGATCATAAGCAATTGAATTCTGCCCATAGAACACACTTGGAAGCTCAGTGGAGCACGGGAACTTCCTGAGACTTTGATTTCTGCCCGGAGACTCCATGAGCAGGGCACCCCAGCCACCCCTTGCACAGATCTCTTACCCACACGGGCAGGAAGACAACATCCAGGTGTTTACCTTAAAAACCCTTGTGTGTTATGCAACAATAGAAAGTGAACGAACACAATGGTATAAAAGCAAGTGATTCCCTACTCAAAGCTAGGGAGGTCTTCGTTTTGTGGAGAGATAATGACTTTGCAAATGTATTTATGTGTCTCACCTGTGTTTTTTTAAAACCTGTGGTCCCAATTTATTTTTCATCCCTATTAGAATGGAGAAGAATGTTGTAAGAAATTAAGGAGCAAGGAACGAAGAAAGGAAAGGAGGCAGAGAGGGAAGGAGGGAGGAAGGAAAGAAGGGGCTGGTGAGCAGGTAGGAAAGACAAATTGATAAGGAAAAACTCAAATTCCTAATATTTTTTTTTTAAACAGCAGGAAAACTATGAACAAGCAATGATAAATAAACTGCTCAATGCCTTGAGGAATTAAAATTAAAAACTGACGGGCTGTAAAAATGTTATTTTTAAACTACCAAATTGGCAAATGCAGAAACAGACACCCTTGCCCAGTACTCACAAAAAACTGCAAATGTGGGCAGAGTTTGGGGAGGCTCTTTGGGAATGGCTGTGAAGAATCTCAACACACGTGCACTTGTGGAATGGGGGGGGGAGGGTTTCCCATTTTTAGCAATTTATCCTATGACCCTAAGGAGAAAGACATGCCCGTCCTGTCCTCAGGATAATCCTACATGCCTTAGAAAATTGGTGGTGATCTGAGATTTCAGGAAAGGGGAAATCAATTACATGATATGATATCATGCAGCCTTTATACTCTTGATTTCATCGTGTAGAAAAACTTCATGGCATGATTTTCATGCAGAAAAGGTAGAAGCCAGTGCTATATCATGGCAACATGATTATAAAATTATTTTTTAAAAAGCTACTCATGCATGAATATAGGTATGTATGTTTTCAGTACACATCAAGCATCTAAATGACTGACAAGAAACACACAATGACTCAATTTCTCCTTAGTCTGGGAACATCTGGACCATCGGTAGATTTTATAATTTTTTGTGCTATACATTCTTGTATTTATCAAACGTTTTCCTTGTTTTCATCATCAGAAAAAAGACTGCAGTGTACCATTTAGTCACATTGTATTTCTGATGACAGAGGAGGATATTAGCACTGTGGATTTTATCAAAGCACCACCAACATGATAATTTGTACTAATGGGAATAAAAAGAAAATTGAACCCTGGCTCACAGTTGGCCCAGAGAGACTCTAATTTAGACAACTTTATTTCGATGAGCGCTGATCACTTTGCAGCTGGTCGTTGTCATATACTCAGAAGAAAGAAATAATGATAAGCTTCCCTTTTTAGACAAGTTCTGAGTCCCTTATTCTTTGGGCACACACTAAAGGCCTGATAAATACTTGCAGAGAAATGAATTAATTGCACATTTCCCAGCTGTGCAGTTTCTCCGTTGGGTAAGAAGGTCTGGTTTACACTGAAAAGTGCACCACAGACCCAAATGCTGGTGGCTGGCATACTTTTGGGACCGTATCTCAATAGTTTGATTTCTTTAGCTGCAATGAGAAGACAAGGAGCAGCTAAGAGTGTGATGGTTATGGGGAAAATCAAGAGAAGGAGAACAAGGGGAAATTTAAGAAAAGTAAAACCAGTCATGACCTCAGGGGTTCCCGTCATCTGGGAACTCTGACATGCATTTATCTGGATGTGAATTCAAGATTGGTTGGGTGTCCAATGTCTTCCGTGTATTTCATTATATTGTAGGTGTCCCATGTCTCTGAAACTCATCCAGCAGGGATAGGAAGCGTTGACATCAAATTTCAGAGACAAATGTACAAAACCCTCACCACAGTCCTTCAAAGAGAGGGGACAATTCCACAAATCCCATAACCACCAACCACGGTGGACCGGCAATTCTTGGATGGATCGTGATGGAGAACGGGAGGGATTCAGAAAAGAAACTTCTTCCCACCACACAACCAGGAGCGTGGAGATGAAGGAACATCTTTACCCAGTGAGAAGCATTCTGATTTGTCTCGGTAGCTGTAATGATGATGAGTGAAACAGCAATAAAACATGAAAACAGAAACGCCTATAGATGACAGCCTCGGGCAAAATCTCCTAGAACTGGTTTGGCTTTTTAGGTTGACAGTATTCTTGAAGAAATACCTTTGGTATTGGTGCAGGTAACTTCATCACAAACACTGTCGCTTCTGGAACATTCTTTCCATGGGAACTACAAGGATACAGAAAAAGTATCTTTCTGCGTAGCTAGCTAGTCAGGTATCCATTCACTGACCCATCATCTACCTGCCTCCTTAACCATCTATTCTCTCCTATCTATCAGTCATTCATTTGTCTACCTATGATTCTCTCTCTCTCTCTCTCTCTCTCTCTCTCTCTCTCTCTCTACCTAAAGTAGTACATATATGGCTTCATTCAAACACTGGGTGGCCATGGGGCAGTGTGTACGATCACAGCTTCTGTCATGGATGATGGGAGATGAGGTCAGCTGTGGCTTTGGGGGTGAAGTGGGGGAAGGGGGCACAAATGTCTGAAAAATGAGAGTGTAAGAGGTGCGGTGCTGTGGGCGAGCTTGTCTGAGGGGGCTGCACAATACGGCCACAGCAAGGGTCCTGGTATGGATGCCCGGGAAGCCTCCATTGTAAGACTCCAAGCGAGGAAACTGGATTGACCTGGGCACACTTTGCTCCTGAAGAACCATTCTTATCACTCGGTAAAGAAGAGAATTTCTAGCAAGTATGAGAAACATGCTTCTGAAGGTAATTAATGCCATCATTATCGAGTCTTGGGGCTACGACAAAGATCATCAGCAACAAAAATACCCACTCAAGATATTTTCCAAGGACCAAGAAGAAAAGTAGGGTGGGAAACGAAATTCACACTTCACATTCTTCAGAGAATAGGAGCTAGAATAACCTTTGAAATAAACTACAGGGTATTATTATCTATTTAGTAAAAACTTTAAGTCCTAAAGTTTTTCTAACTCTTCAAATGTGTGGTTTCTAAACAAGAAAGCAAAAATGATGTCTAGTTCTCAGTATGACGTTCTGTCTCATCAAATGTGTTCGCACACTTCTCATTTGTATTTAGGCCTGGTGATGTCTCCAAAACTAAGGAGACTATTAGGCAATTTTCTATTTCCAGCAATGATAAAATTATCCCAGAATGTAAGTTTGCTTCTCAGAACAACTAGTTTGCTTCTTTCTCTGAATTATTAGCCAGTCCACTTCCTATGAAGTGCTGTTATATTTTTTTTGTCTTTTTTTTAGTACATTCAATAGTATCCATAATAAAATGTTAAGAAAAGAAAAAGACTAACTCATTCGATACTTATTTTTTGAAAGCAGAGAACAAAAGAGACCAAATAAAGGAGGAAAGTCTGATTAGTTATTTTAAATGTATGTGAGCTCTGCACTTGGTTAGCCTCCACTGGAAAGATTAGAAGCTAAAAATAAATAAACACGACAGATGACTCAATTCAACTTGGTCTGCATTCATCTTCTGTGAAATATTACACAATTAAAGATACACAGTCGGTTCCCTGAGGCTAGGGGAACAAAGTGAAAATATCTAAGGATTCCTGGAGACTAAAATGGTCATAATGGTTTCAATCTGAAGAAAAAAATACGTTTTTAAATCATGAAAAAGAAAATTATTACAACATGGCATTAGGAGGTAAATTTCCACCATGTCATCAAAATCAAAGTTGATTTTAATAAAAATGGAGACATAAAGCTGTATAGATTAACAGACTTATTATACCAACTCTATCAGCTCATTATTATTTTAAAATCAGAAAGCTGTGCTCCAAAATTATAAAATCAATCTAATTCCAGACATTTTATTACTGCCCTCCAGTATTTTAGACTGAAGTATGTTGAAGAATCTGCATTTGTGGAATAGATGGATTGCTACCTAATTGATTCCAAATAATACCATATTTTATACTTGAAAACTATATTCCAGACTTCTCACATGGAGGGTGTCCCCAGAACTTTCTACAGAACTCACTACTAGCATAAAGGATGTTGGCAGACCTGTCCAGAGAACTCACTCCTAAGTGAAGGGAGCTCACAAAACTTTCCACAAACCTGACTATTAAAATGGAGAATTGCAATAGAACTTTCCCTAAAACCCACTCCCAAAATGGATGATGCCCCCAGAACTGTCCATGGATTTCACTCCTACAATACAGGATTATAAAACATACACTTAAAAAGATAGAATGTTTGTGTGAAACGCACTCTTAAAATGGAGGGTTCCCACAGAACTGTCCATGAATTCTTTCCTAAAAGGGAAGACTCCACAAGACCTTTAGACAGGAACAAAGGATTATCATCAACAGAGCACCTTACAGGATACATTAATCAGGTCTCCACTACCACAATAAACTGAGAAAACCAATTTAAAAAAGAAGAAAAGGCTTATTTTGATTAACGGTTTCAGGGGTTTCAGTCATGGTCAACTGGCTCCATTAACTTTGGCACAACATCACAGGAGAAGAATATGGCAGATGAAATTTACTCACACGTTGGGTGTATGGAGAGAAAGGGAGATTTATTCACATCTTGGGAATAAGGAGAGAGAGAGGAGACAATGAGAGAATTTGCATTCAAGGGCACACATCCACTGACCTAGTTGCTTTAAGTAGGTTCTATCTCCAACAGCACCATTAGAAAATGAACAACACATGAACATTTGGGGTACATTTAAGAGCCAAAGTGTAACACAGGTAATACAAAGGAACCGTTACACTTCTTAAATGATTGCCATGAAGATGATGGAACAACACACAGAGGAATATAGCAGGACAGAAAACAATTTCATTTGCCAGGGTGCACATACTTGCTTCTAACAATCTAGACAGATTAACTGGACATAATATTCAACAGCCTATAATCCAAAATCAAATTATTCAACAAAGACCTTCAAGTTTTCTAATATATTAGGCTAGGTGGGGTGGCATGCTTATTAACAAGTATTAACTTGGATTGTAAGAACTCAAAGATGAGAAAGTTTGAGGAAGTTTGGGTGGAACTAATGATAATTCTTTACATTGATGTACATTTTCCATCAAATCATACCAGACTGATTTTTGTTTGCTTTTTCTTTTGAATGCATATATATATGATTTATATATATATATATATATATATATATATATATATATATATGACATATATAATTTTATATATATATATTAAATATACATGCAATTTTTAATTAATGTCTTTTGTGACTGAAATGCCAAGAATGTAATTTTGTATCCAACAGGACCAGTGGTAGGATTAGGTGAGCATTCAGAGAAGATACCCCTGAGAAATGGCCGAGAGAAATGGCAAGGGAAATTGGTATCCACCTCCACGGGTAAGGATCTTTCCTTCTGGGTACCAGGAAGAGAAGAATGATTATCCTGGAGAAGACACTGACATAAACTTGTACCGTGAACTTTACCCTTCGTCTCTACTTCCTTATAGCTGAACCTGCTCACATCCTTCTTTCTGTCAAGAGATGACACAGATTTGGAGATTTGCTGCCCTTTCCCAGGATAAATTGTTCTTGGTGTTCTCTCTCTCTCTCTCCTGCCTATTCCTTTTCTCTCTCTCTCATTCTCTCTGTCTCTCTCTTTCTCCAACCCCAATATTCTGTTCCACACAAGACCCTTCTGCTAACAGTTACGGGTACTCGTGTACATACACACTTAGGGAAATAACTCTGTATACCACATTTCTCTACATCAGTCCACCACAGAAAACTAAGGAACATATTTGCATGTGTGTCATAATGGATTTTCTCTTGTTGATTGGGTGGTTGGTTAGTGGTGCTGAGGATCAAATTCATGACTATAGAATGGTAGGTACATGCTCTACCACTGAGCTATTATACTCCTAGTGCAAGTGACATTTTTTACAAAGATGCATAAATTATACTCCCACCCCCCTCCCCCAATACTTCAGCATAGCACTCCTAGAATAAAGACTTTTTTGGTAAACACATTACGAATGTAACCACTGTAAGATGAACATGGATTCAACAAACTCCCAGAGTCCTCACATAATTACTCAAACTATTCTTTTTTTTAACCCAGGATCCAGTCCAGATTAGGGTACGGTTGTCCTATGTCTTAAATCTTTTCCAATTTGAAACAATTCTGCATCATTTTTTTTTCTTCCACTTCTCATGATATTGATTTTTTTTTTTTTTTTGGTCTTTTTGAGACAGGGTCTCTCTATGAAGTTCAAGCAGGCCTTGAGCTCACTTTGTAGCCCAGGCTGGTCTCGAACTCACAACGATCCTCCTGCCTCAGCCTCCCAAGTACTGGGATTACAGGCCTGAGCCACCACGCCCAGACTCATGACATTGATTCAAGTTGAATAAAATAACAGAGGCACTACGGGGATTTTTTTCCATCTCCCCTACAGCCTCACATCAAGTTCAGTGGCACAAGACACCTTGATATTAACAGTGGTTGCTCTATTTTTCTCTTGCTATTTGCCTGTTTTTCCTCTTTTTTTTTTCTGAGACACAATAGCACAACAACCTTATTTATTTATTTAACCTTTATGAGATACTATGGAGTTCAGGCTTGCCTCAAACTCATGGCAATCCTCCTGTCTCAGCCTCCCAAGGGCTGGGATTACAGGCACGTACCACCACACCTGGATATTAACCTTAATAGCCAGTTGGGAGCAATATATTGAAGCTAAAATGTTCTTCTCATGGGGACTTGCTGCCTTATACAAGTCCAGTAGCCCTATAGAAGTTTTTTATTTTTACATGTAGCTATCAAAGGACTAAAAGAAAAAATCACGACTGCCTCAGGATATTTAAGGCTAATAAGCCAATAGAATTCTGATAGATTTCTTCAAATAAAATGACATCTAAGAAAAATGACATTTTCTTTTGTTTCCTAATAAAGGTATCTATTAATACCATTAAGCTCTTTTCTTTTGGAGGGAAATAAATAAGGGTATCCAGAGACAGGATAAGAGAGTTTTCTTGATTACCTCCAAACTCTTCCTCCACTTAGGGGAGGTAAAGAGCTTAATATGCTGAATTCTGAGATGTTTAGACATTACAATACCCCAGGAGGACGGCTTTATGTTGCTGAGACATAATGGATATTGTTATTAGGTATTTAGGAACAGATATTTCAGTTCCCACCGAAAGACTCCTACTTTACATCAGAATATTAAGAAAGGATAATGAATACCGTGCAAGTTCATCATGAATTAATCATGAGCTTTTTCAGCCACCTCCTTTTAATTAGCTACTGGGTCTGTCAATTTTTTTTTAGCACCATTCCAGCTGGATCGAAAGACTGTCAATCTCCAATGCAGAATAAATGGCAAAAAAAAAAAAAATTTACTTAAAACATTGCCTGCCACAGCTGGCTAAAAATAAAACTACTTAGCAGGTGCTGATGGCTGGAAGATCGAGGTCAGACCGTGAAGCCCAGCTCCAGCGTTATCAATGACTTTGGAACCACAAATTGGTCTTGAAGACATCTGAAAAGTTTGTTTCCAACATTAAGCAAAGGCACGCGGGCTCCTTTTAAAGGACAAATTACGCAAATCACAACGGCAAGTGGTATAGCCATTTTCCTATATGTGAGTCAAATTTTTATCCGGGTGTGGTGGCACATGCCTGTCATCCCAGCACTTGGGAGGCTGAGGCAAGTGGATTATTGAGAGTTTGAGACCAACCTGGGCTGCAGAGTGAGCTCAAAGCCAGCCTGAATTGCATAGCAAGACCCTGTCTCAGAAAGACCACACACACACACACACACACACACACACACAGTCAAATTAGTCCTTCTCTATGGAAGACTGGTAATCCATTGTGTATAAACACCAAATTTTCTCCAAAAATGCATCTGTTGATGGACAAATAGGCTACTTGCAAGATTTATCTGTCATGAATTGCGCCGTTATCAATGTGAATACGTACAGACCACTGTAATATGATGTCTTTAACTCTTTGGGGGAAAATATGTCGAAGGGAAATGGCTGGGTCACATGACTGGTTTTAGTTTTATGGAGAATCTCCAGATTGGTCTCCTTCGTGACTGGACTCACGTACATGTCCACCGATAGCGCAGAAGGCTTCAGACACACTGACCTAGATAGGTCACAGTTTCAGACGTAACTGTCTCATGGTTTCTCATATATGAGAAAACCACAGTATAAATAAAGAGCAAAATAAAAAAGAGAGCTAAAAGGAAGTAGGGGGGTGGCTCTTTCTCACAGTGGGAGGAGATCAAGAGCTGGGAGTGAAGGGAGGGAAAGAGGGGTAAACAAGAAATTAAGATGTGTTATGTACAGGCACCAACTTCACACAAGGACTATAAACACTGAGTAGAGCAAACATGCACTCATAAATTACAGAAAGAGATTCTTTACCATGTGCAGATGTAGAAACGAAGCTCTCATTATAGAACTGTCCGAGGGAACGGTCACCATTATTAATCAGCATCCTTACCCAAGAAGCCAAATGACGGGCAGAGAGCGGAAATAGCTTCCTGATAGCCCAGAACCGGAAGTGGGGAGCTGGATTCCACATGGCAAGGTGGCACAAATGGTCCTGTCTTCCGGAGCCTCTGAGTCTGGATCTGAACCAAGCATCCCTTGGCAGCTCCACTTCCTGCCCACTTTGCTGCGCCTGCTGGGGCCACTCTGAATGGCCACAGCTACCTCCCTCTACGTCATAACGGCAGGACGTCATAACGGCAGGACGTCATAACGGCAGGACGTCATAACGGCAGGACGTCATAATGGCAGGACGTCATAATGACATGACGTCACAATGACATGACATCATAATAGCGTGACATCATAGGGTCAGGCTCTGTCCTAGAAAAGTTGTAGTAACAGGGATTCTGGCCAGGAGACTTTTACTCATCTTTCTATGTGTACTTTTTAATGGCAAGTGCTGGGAATGAACCCCGGGGTTCCCCTAGGCTTAGCCTGGGCTCTTGAGCTCCACCGTGAGGCCGTCAGAGGTGCTGGAAACTTCTCAAAGGATGAGTGGACACCGTACATACCTACTTCCACCAGAAGAGGTAGTCTCTCTGCAAGAGTAAGCTAGCTGGCTCTGTCACTCAGACATTGATGGATTGCAGCAGAAAAGTAGTAGGTGAAACCCACTGGTGTCATGAGCAT
The DNA here is from genome assembly GCA_004027455.1 of Hydrochoerus hydrochaeris. Lineage (NCBI taxonomy): Eukaryota > Metazoa > Chordata > Mammalia > Rodentia > Hydrochaeridae > Hydrochoerus > Hydrochoerus hydrochaeris. The sequence continues at coordinate 21,729 of PVLA01005256.1, read as the reverse complement.
TCCCTCTACACCCCAGCTGTTTGCTACCTTGCCAGGTTTACCAAAACTCCCTCAAAGGTCCAGGAGATCCATTGATCACTTCTTAAAATTTCCCACATGCTGGTCCATTTAGATTTGGATCTGGAATGGTTCTCCTGATACTGCTGTGCTCAAAGCTTGACCTCCCCCACACAGCATGGTCCAGGATTATGGGGTGCATGACTGGATCACCAGGGATCTGGTCTCATCAGTGGACTAACGTGATGATGGATTCATAGCCTAATGGGCTACTGGGACATGGTAGGTTCTAAATGGGAGTGCATGCCACTGGGAGCGTGTCCTGGAAGGGAAAATTGCCTACTTGGCTCCTTCCTCTCTTTTTGCTGCTTGGTCACCACAAGGAAACCAGCTCAATTCTACTGCATGGTGTCCACCATGATGTCCTGCCTCAGAACAATCTAGCCACATGACCATGGACTGTACCCTCTGAAGCTATGAACCAAAACAAACCTTTCCTCTTTCAAATTCATGTGTCCTCAGGTATTTTGTAATGGCGATGGAAACTTAATGCAAGTGCCATCTGCTTCCATTTATCACACTGTGGCAGCCTTTCCCAGCAGACCCCTGTATAGCCGATCTCTTACAAAGTGCTATTTGTTTCAACTGCACTTCCCTTGGGCGAATGAGATCTTTCATTGGAAAGTCCTTTGGGCAAAAGGCAAGGGAGGATAATTCCATGTTTTCAGGTCTGCAATCATCAGAACATTATAGAACTCCAGTTCCAATGCCACCATTCCATGCAGACATCACAACTCAGGTTCCAGCTGAGTGAAACACTTTCCTGAAGAGTCACGCTATATTCCAAGTGCAGCCCCTTAGGCTGACACTTACCCTGATGTCAGTTTAAGACAACCACCAGCGGTGGGCCTTCTGTGATAGGGATCACCATGTGCAGATGCAGAAATGAAGCTCTCAGCAGAGGAGAACCGGGGGCCACAGGATCACCCTGTGAATTGACCCAAAAGGAGAAGACTTGGATGGTGGAGAACCATGTGGAGATGGTCTTGCATGAGAAGAGCTCTTTCTTACACTGGGAGATTCTCCTTCAGAAACTCCTTCTTTCCACTCTACTTAACTCAGATAATTAGGTCTCTGCTGGCTGTCTCAAAACTCTGAGAAGCTCCCCATAATGGCTCCATGTGAACCAGGTTCTCCCATTGTTAAGTATCACATCATAGGATTATTTTTCCCTTGAGCTTCTCTCTCTCTCTCTCTCTCTCTCTCTCTCTCTCTCTCTCTCTCTCTCGGACTTTTATTTGCACCATGCCTTGTTTCCTTGTCTTTCTGTCCTGCATCTGCATATATTACCATGTCTATTATATAGATTTTTTTCCTACCAACCAGCATTTTGGTTTCCCTCTGGCCATGCTGCTGATGGAACCCAGAGCCTCATGCATGCTAAGTGAATACTGATCGCTGGCTTACATCACGGCCTCCCACCAGGCTCAAGAAGCACAAGTACAGGCCCACAGTTCATGTGTTACGCACATCAAGCTCTCAAACATTTGGGGGACTGGATTACCCCCAGGACCCACCAGCATGCTGGCCAAGTGCTCTACTACTAAGCTTCATTCCAGCTCCAGTAGATAGATACCTTCTGAATACATTCGGGGTCATGAGTTACAGCTCACTGGACAGATCTGTCCCACTCCTTGTTTTGGTAGTCAGTCAACAGTATTTCATGATCAAACGTTTGAAAAAGAGTATCTTTGATGCATGCAGAAAACATGAAAATTGCATTTCTGTATCTATAAACAAAGCATAATTGGGCAACATCATATATCCTTACCTTGTGGATAGTTTTGGGGTCGCCGAGTCAAAACCAAGTAGACTGTGAAACAGATCCTTTGGCCCCAAAACCCGCAAATTATTTACTCTCTCCTCTTTGGAGAGAGTTGTCTGAACTCTGACATACAGAGCACTATACGCAAATTGAAGGTCAGTTCAGAAGAAAGCCATGGAAGTATCTTTCAACTTACAGAAGACATTTCTGTTTTAGTTGCTGACATTCAGATAAAAAACTACTGTCTGTTTTCCACAATTCACTAACATACAAACCTACGGTTTGCATTTTAAAATGTGAACTGTAATCCTGCTTGGTAAAGCAGATCCAGGAGAGACCATCGCGTTAGAGAAAGACAAGGACTGCATAGATGTTTGTAAACGGAGCTCTTGCTTTATTGAAGGTAAGTTTCAAGACACCAGGGATTTGGCTCACTTGCCTATGTGCCTACCTGAAGGTAAGTTTCCAGCAGTAATTTCTGAGGTTCAATCATCATCCCAGAAATGTTATCTCCCGCCCCCAGAGATGACATTTGAAACTGTTAGTTAATCAATCTTCCAGCATGGCTTTTCATGTTAGAGTCTCGTACAAATGGAACCCTGTTCAGCTGACCTTGATCCTGACCCTCTCTCTGTAGGAATGATAGTACCCCTGGGGGAGGTCACATCTTTGCTCTCCATCACCCTGACATGCTTTGGGAAGTTTTGGATGGTACGGCTGTGGATCTGAGCTGAGCCACCATGTGCTCATGTCAAGGTGGGTACAGATCATTGTATTCTCTCTTTTGCCCACGCTTTTGATTGGCAGAGACTGGGAGACATCAGCTTGACTCTAAGTGTGCTACCCACCACCCAGGAATGAAGAGCAAGAAAAAAGTCGAAACCTATCCCAGTGTGATCGCTGTTGAGAGTCTGCATTTACAAAACAGCACAATGGCAAAGTCTGAAGTCCCATGCTAGGAGGACATTATTTCTCATCTTTTTTCACTTGTTTGAAGAGCACAATATATACATTCCTTGTGTGACGTACGTGCATGCAAATAACACACCTTAATTTCTTTCTCCATCCCCTTTACCTTCTTCCACCTCTTAATCCCCAACCACTTTGAGACAGACCCATTTCCTTTCTTCCTATTATGCACGATTTTGCTTTTTAGTTACATTTTGGGTTTCTCGTTAAGGGAAACCATGTAGTAATTAAGCTGTGTGTCTGATAGATTTCATTGGACATCCTGCTCTCAAGGTGAGTTCCTTTTCCTACAAATGACTCACACTGATCTGTTTTTGGCAGGCTAGGACTCCACTGTGTACGAATGCCACATTTCCTTTATTCACTCATCCGCTGATAGGCCGCTTCCAAGATCTAGCTAATATGAATTGGGCTGCTCTACACATGGATGTGCAAACATTACTGTAATGGCAGCAGTTCAGTAACTTTAACTCTTTTGGAAAATACTTAGAAGACGAACGGCCAGGTCAAGTGGAATTTCTTGTTTGAGTTTTTTCTTTTTCTTTTTTTTTTAAGGAAATCTCCATAGTGATCTCCAATGCAGTTGTACTAATTACATTAATTTACTAATTTACCAATGGAAAGGTTCTTTTTTCCCAGCAGCCTTGCCAGCATTGGGAAACAGGATTTGAGGGGACCTCACCCAAGGGCAATATTGCCTCTCAGGGACAAACACTTCTGGTTGTCATCTCTGGGCCACCCCCATGCCTGACAATGCACCATCTGTTCCCAAATGTCCAGGATATCAAAAGTTAAGAATTCTGCATCAGACCAGTGATCCAATTAATATCCCACTGAGCAAGCCCAGAGGGACCTCAAGTGGGTGGTAGGCCACTGCCTCTGTTTTATTGGACAATCCCAGATAGCAAGTGTTCATGCTGCTTGCTCTGTGACTTTAACACACTGAGTCTTAAAATTTAAAAAATTTAAAGTCTTAAGACTTTAAATAAAAATTCATAACCCTAATTATGGTCTTATCCATAAGACTGAAGAATACCAGGATGTTAACGCTTTTCTATTAGTAGGAGCTTATATTTGAATGTACTTATGAGCTAAAAAAGTAACCACTTATTGGGCCAGGGATGTAGCTCAGAGGCACAGCACCTACCTGGCAAGCATGAAGCCGTGAGTTCAATACCAACTGGTACTGATAAATAAATAAATGAATAAATAACCACTGTTCTTGCATCTCCCTTCCAGAGCCTGTTTATCTATTATCTTCATTTGCTTAGTCACATTCTTCAGAGTCCGCCGTTTTCCTCATTCCGTTCTCTAAGTGATGTTTCAGGTGTGCATCATCACTGAAGAAGATAATAACCTAAGGGTAGGGTTGGAATCTGCTGACCCCTGTCCAGTATTGCAGGATGCAGAGAGTTCTGATGATCACATGACCTTTGCAATTTCCACTCTGTTTAACTGGTTGGTTTAATAGCCAACTTGAGCTGATACGGGACACGAGTCTGGCCTTAGCTACCTGTTCTAGCAGCTTTTAGCTCCGTATCCATGTGTTCCTCATCAGCACATCAAGGTGCACAGAAGGAAAAAGTTGCATCTCCACTGAATTCTCTTCATTATCCCCTGAGGAACACAGTCTATCGAATATGTTCACAGCACCTACATTGTATGAGGCATTTTAAGCCACTGAGAACTGATTCAAAGCACACAAGAGGAAGAAGATGTAAGTAGGTTTTACGGAAACACTATGCCTGGGATTTCGGTATGCGTAGTGGGAAGAATCCAGGAGCCAAACCACAAAGACAGAGATGGAGGGAAGATCGTACCGTGAGGCTTTTGGTGTGTGTGATTTTAAGTCTAAATACACTCTTGAAAATGTGAAAATGAAAAGGTAAAGAGAGTCTGTGAGTAGGAGCATAAAGAAAGGAAAGCAAATTCCCTGGCAAGAGCCCAGAATGTGTAGTTAGTGACTATAGATATAGCCGATGGTACAGGAAGACAGGAAGGAAGCAGAAAGAGGAGCTGATCAAGTCCAACAAGTTGAACTGTTGTGAAGCAGCCAATAATTCTGGTTTGTCTAGAACTGATGAGTTCCAGTTTCCAAGCTGGGATAGTCCCAGGCAGAGTAGGATGAGTTGGACCCCCTAGTTACTCATGAATGATTCCAGAATATTCCATGTAGAACCCACATTCCAGACTATTCCATGGAGAATCTGCATTCCAGAATATTCCATGTAGAACCTACATTCCAGAATATTCCATGTAGAACCTACATTCCAGAATATTCCATGTAGAACCTGCATTCCAGAATATTCCATGGAGAACCTGCATTCCAGAATATTCCATGGAGAATCTACATTCCAGAATATTCCATGTAGAATGTGCATGGAGAACATCCCTAGAGGATGCTTTGGCATGAGCAAGACCTATGCTGAGTTTAGTTATTGTCTCCTCCACCTCGCTTCTGGTCACACTCATGGCTGGCTAGTCGCATCTCTCTCCGGACAGGGTCTTTTGGTCAAAGACAGTAGCCTCTTCCAAAGTGGCATTATCATCCCCATTGGGCAGCCCAAAGACAAGGGATGATCATAAAAGTTGTATCTCTCTTTCCTTAAGGAGAGGCACTAGAGGAACTTTCCTGGCTGTAGAGTTTCCTTGAAAGTGGGTTCAGGCCACTGGGGGACCATCAATGGCAATTCAACTACCGCCTTGGCTCATTCTGCTTACCTTACTCCTCTATAAGTGCTGATGCTAAGAGTAAATCCCCCAGGAGACCCCTTGAGCATAGCTTTCATCTCAGAATCTATTCCCAGGGAGTCAATATAAGCTCCTATATGATTAAAAACTGAGAGAGAGACAGAGAGAGAGAGAGAGAGAGAGAGAGAGAGAGAGAGAGGGAGATAAAGAACAACCACAGAAAAACCTTAGTTACAAAGATGTATCCTACCTGATCCACACAGCTACTATTGTAGAAAAATAACAAAAAGCCAGATTTGGGCCAACACTGGGGGAGCCTTCAAATTTGGGCTGAAATACCAAAATGGTGGGTCCAGGCTTCCAGCAAATGTAAGACAGAGTGGTCAAGAGCTGGGAAAAGCCAACACGCAAGATGCCAGAAATGCGGGCTCATTACACCTATCTGACTATTTCCCAAAAAAGTAGTCCATCACTCTAATGAGTAGGTTCACTAGAGAAAAACATTATATGAGAGATACACACGTATGTAAGTTAGAAGATTGGCTTACAGTGGCTGCCCCCAGTCAGATGTGGGAGAGTACAGAGCGTCTGTGCACACACTGGAGACCAAATGACCCAGTCAAAGCCTGGAGCTCATTACAATGTTCCACGCCGGTCCTTATCGGAAAGTGGAAGAGTCTGCACCGGAAAGTCAAAGATGGTGTCTGAGGTAACGGCCAAGACTGGCGTGAGCTCCACCAAAGAAACAGATGTAAGCCTTCCTTCTTGGCTTCCCCTTTTGCCATCCAGCTGATAGCTACCCTAGTGTGGGAGTTCTGTGTTTGATAAATTCCCTCAGCCACATTCAGAACTATGCTGATAGTATGAGGGGTAGGCTGGTCCTGATGTGATGTCTTCTCAAAGGTATTTAAGCATACAGAGGTCATAAACATAATGCATACTGCAGGTGTGTATAAAGGTCACGAACATAACGTAAACTGGTATTTATTTAATTTGTATTGAATCTAACTTTTATTGAACTTTTCTTGCACCTGACACTTTAATAAGGAATCGGAAGTAGCCAGGGGTATGCATGGTCTACAATGTACACATATCAATATTCAATAGATGGCAAAATCTGATAGATGACAAAATCCAGGATTGTGGAAATAGTAGAAATATGCTGAATTTAATCAAAGTGAGTGTATAGTCTTCTATACAGGAAGAACAACCGGAACTATCAGATGGAACCAGAAAGCCAACCTCCTAATTGTTAGATGCCACTTTGTAACAGGAGCCACTTTTCGACCGGCAGAAGAAGATGAGATAGGAAAAAAAAAAATTCCATGTGACATTGCTTCATTTCTCTTGGTGGAAATACAATCCTATGGTAGGAAGGTCAGCTATGGTATGATTGCAAAGCCATAATAGAACTTACAAGCATTTTCAGTACCTGAGTATGATTATAAAACAGCACTGAGGACTGAAACAGACCTAGATTCGATTTTGTGTGTCACTCATTCTTATGATTCACCAAAAAATTCCTAAACAAGGTGCGGGATGTGCACACTCCTGCCCGCTCCTTAGATGGCTGAGGTTGGAAGATCACAAGTTCAAGGCCAACCTGAACAACTTAGGAAGAGACTGTCTCGAAATGAGAAATAAAATACAGATGCAGATGCAGCTCAGTGCAAAGCTCTGAGTACAGACCACAATACGGGAGGGAAAAATAGAAAGAAAAAAAAAGAGAAAAATAAATTCTAAACTTGGATGCTGACCCAGTGAGGAGGAAAAAAAAATTCCACCGCAGAATTTTCCTGTTGCTTTCCCTTCCCCGGGGTTTAGTTTCACATGTGCCAAAGGAGCAGGCTTGAGTTTGCATAGGGACCTACTCACTTGGCTCGCTCAAGATGGGCTTGTTGTTAGCCACCTCCTGTTTATACTAAGGGCATTTCCACCCTTAGTATGGGGACACCATATTTCAAAACCAAAAATGAAAGCTCATTTATAACACTTGGTAATCCTTTTTCATAGGAAGCAAATGGAAGTGTCTTCATTTGCAAATTCATTTGCACCGGTGATGCAATTATAATGCCACATGAAAAGCCACGGTAAGTGGGTAACCCTAGATCTGGAACGGGTGAAGTTCAAACTCCAAGGTGTGATCTTAGGGGAGTGATTTAGCGCATGTCTCCCCAGATAGACTGTGTGATTGTTTGCATGTATGGCACGTCATGCCCTTCTTATTTCCATGATCCCCAAAGCTTTGGCACAGCAATGAAGGAGGTGTCATGAAACATTTCATAGGTGGACTATTTCAGTTCGTTGTACAGTGAGTTGTGGAGGTGTCTCCCAGGGAACAAGCAATGTCCTAGGGCTTAAGTTTAACCCAGAAATACCAGTGAAGAGTTCTACAAAAGTGTGTCTTATGAATTTCAAGATGTAGAGAAATAGGAAAGAAAAAAAAGGATCAAGTAAAACATAGGCTTTCTATGTGGCAGCTGGTTCTCTTTGGGATTGTTCGGTTCACAGATGCATTGCCATAACCTTGGCCTCTGTTGTTGAACTATGTCATTCTTTCTGCAGGTCTTTATCACCTCAGTGCATACTGGCTCGAGAGCCTCAATTTCTCCTTCTCACAAGATCACCATCCTATAGGCTGAAGGACCCACCTCACTCCATGGAGACCTCTTCGTAACATCTGCTGTGGCTTGATAACAATTTATCCCTGCCAAAGCACATGTTGGAATATCCTTCCACCTTGGGATATTACAGGGTGAGGTCTTTGCAAGGTATTAGGGCTGTGCCTTTGGAAAGGATTAATGCATTCCTCCTATTAACAGATCAGTGGATTACTAGCTTAGTGGTTTATCTCAGGAATAGAACTGTTGTGAAGGCCAGCGGGGTTAGGTCTCACACACACACACACACACACACACACACACACACCCATGCATGCATGCACACACGCACACATACTTTGTCTCTGCCTCTGGAGTCCTATCAAATAAGAACTCCCAACCTTCAACTTCTACACCCATGAGTCCAAATACACATTTTCACTCCTATAAGTTGCTTTGTTCTTAGCAACAGAGAACAGAATGAGTCAGGGGGTCCAGCTTACTTCTGCATGAGCTCGCTGAAATTTAACTACACAGCCATAGTTAAGATCTCCTGGAGGGTTAAAGGCAACCTGGACAAGCATCACTCATTAGCAGAGTCACCAGGGTAAGACTCCATGAAGCCCACTACAGAGTACTTGGGAACAAAATGCCAGCAGGCAGCTGACATGCAAAGCGCGCTTGTACACAACAAATGTGTGTGCTCTCTTCAACTAGACACTGTCACCATAAGGAAAAAGCTATGTAAGTAACTGTATTATTTATAGAGCGATGATGACCAAAAAAAAAATCCTGCCCACATTCGGTAGAGGCCTAACTACATTCCCTCCACAGGCAGCAATATCACTTCTTTCTCAGGGATGTTTCACCCACAGTAGCTGAAATATTGGATATGTAACCCTTCAATATGGAGGCTTCATTAAAATTCATTAGAAGGAAAAATGTTCTCATATTCTACAACACAGTAGAGTCATTATAGATAACAAAAATTGCATTTTAGGAGGAACTAGAGGAGAGTTCAAAGGTCCCCAACAGAAAGCAAGAGTAAATACTCAAAGAGCTGGAAATGCCAATTTTCTCGATCTATTATGCATTGCACACGCGTATTGAATTATCACACGGCACATTATACATAGCTACAATCATCATGCATGAAGATTTTAGAGACCCAGCATAAGAAGTCATCACTGACTTTAGGACTGATAGATAAAGCCAACTAAAGGGGAGCCTTGGAAAATACCAGGCTGCTTCTTCAGCCCTGTGCATTCCACAGAACAATGAAGCACCAGGTCAGCTTTCAACAGGAAGTTTCTAAACCGGATGCTGATATTAGAGGCCAGAGGTGTCTTAACTGGCAACTTCAGATGTGCCATCTGCTCTTGATGATGCTGTGGGGCTGTGTCACACCGAGTGACTGGTGGGAATCTCAGCCACAGACAACGTGTCACTGGACTGCAAACCATGGAGCTCTGGACCAACCACACCACTAAGCGTTTGTGGACCCAAATCTTTGTCCACATCATCTCCCTTAGAGATTTCTCCTGACTCTCTGTGGACTTTCCTTCCCTCCTCCCTAAAGCAGTGCCTCTTTGAGATACCTACTTTTACTGCTCTTGAGGAGGTCTTTCCTGCTTAACCCAACGTTAAGATTTGGTTTTTAAATGTCACCCAAAAGCACACGTACTGAAGGCTTGGCGGCCACTAGCAGACGGTGCTATTTGCGAGGTGGTACAAACTTTAAGAGGGGGAGCCCGGTGGGAGGAAGTGAGGCCCAGTGGGGCTGTGGCCTTGAACAGGATATTGAGACCTTATTCTGTTCCTAAGTGACGATGGACTGAAACCTCTGAAACCATGAGCCCCAAACAAACCTTTCCTCCTTCAAGTTGATCAACTCAGCCATTTTGCCCCAGTGGTGCAAAGCTGGCTACCACGCTAAGATTTTTAAGAAGACAGCCTCAACAAATAGTTGGCAATTTTACCCAGAGAACTATCAGCTGCCAGGTTGCTGTTCAGACATTAAACATTTCATGCTAAAAATGAGAATGTACTGAATTCAGCAATGTTTTCAGGGGCTGGGGACTTAGCTCAGCGGCATAAGTGCCTTCCTGGCAAGCACGAGGTCATGAGTTCGATCCCTGTTACCAGGAAAAAAAAAAAAAAAGAAATATTTGCACAACTTTAAAAGTAAAAATGGTTAACTGGCACTTTTGCTTTGTGAATGTATTATGGAATACATTCCACATCCTGTGATTTAGAAGATTTGGTGCCTCAGCCTGCCAAAACCAGTAATGTCTTCATGGACATTAAATACCCCGTTTTTCAATGTAGCATATCTGAATTATGAGACTTGCAAAGATGCCATCCAGGAGAAATGGTTGTGGGCTGGCCTTATTGATAACAGGTTGATAAGTGGTGTTTGATGTATTAGAACAGTTTGTCAGCTTCTGAGTGTGGATTTTAAAAAGCGATTTAGAGGAATATTCATAATTACTTTCTTTCGGTGTAAAATTATTAATGTTGGGTAGCCGGGGGAATATATGGAGCTTGCTAGCTCTCCCAGCTGACAACTTTTATAAATTACCTAATACTTGATTACCTCCCTTCTCCTAAAAGCAATCCTATTCATTCAATTCAAACCTAGTTGTCCAGCAAGAAGCAACCACAAGAGAGTTAGTCTAGATATTTTTCCTGGGGTCTTGGGAACACATGCAAATTGAGGCCCTACCTGCAAGTTTACTGGCTCTGTAGAGTACAGTAGTAATTACCATCCAAACACTGTATTTCATATGTAAGAGGACTGATCAAGTGCATCCCATATAGTGATGATGAGATTTCAGGTCTCTGAGTCTCATATTCCTTTACCCCAAGGAGCATAAAATAGAAGGACACAGTATCTATTCTTTACCTTTTTAAATGAAGCTATCATACACAAGTTAAAAATTATATAAATGTATGGTATACATGACATTTTGATAGAGGTATACATTTTGAAATGGGTGCACCCAGTTAATTAACATCCATCTTCTCACATATTTATTTTTGGTGTCTAGAACATCTTGGTAGTTTTAAAGACCAGAGTATGTTATTCCTAACCCATGATAACCATGTTATACTAAAGATGCCCTGAACTTATTTCTCCAGTTAAACTCAGACCTTTTGACCAACACTGTTCCTGAGGATCATCCCCTGGCAACCACATTCTACCCTCTGTGTTGTAAGAGTTTCTGGAGTGAAAGTTCTGAACCTCTCAGCTAAGCCATGAGGGTTGAAAGAGAGGGCTAGTTACCAGGGCTGATGGATAACTAATGTTAGCCACCTCATAGAAATGACTGTAATGTTGGTGTTTCCTGTTTGTTCATGGACTGTTGGTACTGAAAGTAGACAATAATTGTGCCACACAGTAATAGCCATAGAATGTGGAAGAACTCAAAAGGTGAAAGATCAGAGAGAGCCAGGTGTGACTTTCCTGAGAAGTATGGTGGCAAAAAAACAAAAAAAAGAAAAGAAGAAAAGAAAAAAATCAGGCAAATGTTTTATCCAAAAAAGATTTAAAGTAGAATTTAAAGGAAGTTATTCTTTGATGATATGAAAAGACTGCAGTGAAGAACTCAACCAAGGGAGGAAGATAAAGTACAACAGGTGGGTTAGTCAACTTTCCATTGCTATGACAAACTACCTGACAAAAACTGATTGGAAGCAAGGGAGGGTTACTTGGGGGTCACAGTTTCAGAGGTTTCAGTCCATGGCTGGCTGGCTTCATGGCAGAAGAGAATGGTGGGGGAAAGATTTTCACATCATGGAAACCTGGAAGGAAGAAGAACGGAAGGAAAGGAGGGGAGGAAGGAGAGAGGGAAGGAAGAATGGAAACAAAGAGGGAGGGAAGCCAGAAAGGGGAGAAAATAGGAAGAAGGAGAAGAAATAGAGGAGGGCAGGAGAAAAGTAGAAGGAAAAGAAGGAGAGAAAGTGAAAGAAGGAGGAGGAGAGAAAGAAGGGGATGAAGGAGAATGGAAGAGGAAAGTGAAAGAGCAGGAAGGAAAAGGAGGAAGAAAGAGAAAGAGGAAGAGGTGGAGGGTGAGGGAAAAGAGGAAGAGGATCGGTCATAAAAAGAGAAGAAGGCAAGGAGAAAAGGGAAGAGGACAAAGAGCAGGAGAAAGAAGAAGAGAAGGAAGAAGAGGAAGAGGAAGGGGAAGAGGAGAAAGAGGGGGAAAAAGAGGAGAAGAAGGAGCAGGAAGGGGAAGAACAGGAGGAGGAAAAGGAGGAAGAGGAAGACAGACCAATGATGGTGGGATGATTTCTTCTTCCGCTTTTATTCCATCCACTTCTCTGGCTGAGACCTTCACATTGAGAGCAGACCTTCCCCTTCAGCTTACCATCCATCCTACATGGCCCTCGTCCCTGGAAACACCCCCATAGTCACAGCTACAACTGTGCTCTACGAATGTCCTTGATGTTTCTCAGAATCGGTTTGACAATCAAGATGAATCATCAGGATAGCGGAAGACACCATGAAGCCAGCTGGACCCAGGGAGTACCCAGCTCCACCCCAACAGGTACTGAGTGAGTAGAAGGGGGTCTTTGCTCAGATTCCTTTGCTGAATCTGTAACGAGGCATCTTTCCCTCCAACGGAGCTCACTTAATAATGGCCAAATGAACACTAAAATATAGCATCATTGAACAAAGTTGTACCTCTCAGTGCTGAAGCTCAGGAAGCTCAAAAAAAAAAAAAAGGAAAAATTTATTTAGATTTTCTTGCTAATGCTCAATTAGAATGAAGGACCTTCTGGTTTTTCACATGGTCTGCATTCATAAAATTAATTTGCTGCACAACAAACTCTGTCTCTCCTTATATCCACCAGAGGTCTTCAATTGATCCCAGTATGTTAACCACAGCAAAAGTTCTCTATTGTATAATATCAATACACAGTAAAAGAGCAAGAAAAGTTCATGTCCCTAATTCCTTCTTTATGAACAAAGCAAAACTATTACTTGTAGCATCATATTATTTTAGCAAACCATGCTATTTATTATTTATCAACTTCTGAATGGTGAAGTGTTATGTTCTGCAAAGATTTTGATCAAAGTCTGTACTTACAGTCTACACCAATAGAAACAAATTGTGTTAGACAGAATAAGGGCCCCAAAAGATATCCCCATCTTCACACCATGTTCCTAAGAACATGTTTGTTCCCTCTCTGGCAAAACAGACTTTGCCCATGTGTTTAAAGGAACACTTTGGAAATAAGGAAAAAGTATCCTAATTTATCCCAGAGGCCCAAAGGTAACGGTTTCCCTAAGTATGACAAAATTGGTTTTTTAAAAAATGTGATATACCTTGCAGGAAAATTATTCTCACAGGCACACAATGAGGAGACAGTAGATTAAAAAGAGTTTTAAAAAAATGAGTCCAAAGAGAAGCCACTTAAAATAGTGTGAGACATGACTTTCCAGTCTGACCTCCACTTGTTCTCGGAGATAGGAGACTTATTAATGGACAGCACTGGGGTTGCTCTACAGAGAGTAATTTCCACACCTTCGATATTCATTTAGACTTTGCCCCCAAACCAAGCTGCCTGCAGATGCCTGAGTTTTAAAACTGATTTCTCCAGTCTACTCTTTGGTAATCACTCTTTGGCTTCCCCAAGTATCTTGCCTTGGGCTGGAGAAGTCAATGGGAATGACTCACCTTAACAAATAGAAAGTTCCGTATCCATGGAATTTTTGGCCAAGCCCATCAAAGGGTGAGTTTGCCAGCAACTTGGAGAAAATCACAGATTTTCACCACAAAAAGGGCTGGGGTGCCAAGCAGCAGTTTTGCCTCCAGAAAGGAGGGTAGTTCCAAAGGTATTGCATTCAGAGATGACCAATTGTATAAAGACATGGGTGATTGATGGTAATGCTTCTAGGATGTAGACCAGATGGCAGGGACATCATCCATTGAATAAGCTTTTTGAGTGTTGGCAGGACACCACACATGGAAATTTGTATACCACAAAACTCTGTTTCATATAAAAAATTATTTAAAATACTTATAGCATGACCTGTAGTCTATAAGTACAAAGTATATATGAAACATAAATAAACCTTGTGCTTACACTTGGGCTTCCTCCCAAAGATACCTCATGGTTTATGTTAAAAAAAAAAAAAGATTCCAAAGTACAAAAATAACAAAATCTGAAATGCCCCTGCCCATTTTGGATAAGAGAATGTCACCCTGTATGATCCAGAATCATGTCACTCATTTCCTTTCCCTTTTCAGAAGAGGAAAGTGCTTCATGCTATATCTAAGGCTTTGAGTCATTCTCGTCTCATAGCCACCAGCCTGCAGATATTATCTGTATTTTTATGTGAATAAGTAAAAAACAAAACAAAAAAAACTAGTTTGCCAAATCCCACCACACACCGAACAGTGCTGGTCATTTACTGTTAGAGATTTTAAGATCATATGACTGCTTCCTCCTGGATTCAATCACTGGGGCCTCAGCGACCCATTCACCCTTGTTTATCACAGTGCTTTTCAAAGCAATATTCTAACTGCAGCATGAAGTTTCCAGAAAGAAACGAGTCTACTGGATATTAAGCTTTGAGCTGGGTGAGATTTCTGTGCATGCCTGGTAGCTAAAACTCTCCCAGCACCAATAGATCAGACCTCTGTACTGCAGGTAAGAACTCATTACTCATTGCCTGGATCAGACCAGAGGGGCTATGGGATATTCCCAAATTACATCTCTTTTGAGGTTTTTTTCCCTCTCTCTCTCTTTTAAAAAATCTTTACCCAAGAATAGTGCACATGATTCCTCATCTAGACTTAGACTTTTGTTATCACTTTTTTTTTGCATTCAATGCAAAATTTTATTGCATTTATCCACAAAGCAATAAAATAATTTCTAAAAATAGTAAGTTTTAGGCTATCACTATTTATTTTTAAAAACGTGTTGGTGCTAAAGGCCGTTTTTGCCAACTTCCCCAACTTTCCAACTTTTTGGTGAGGGTTAAGTTCCACATTAAAACATTGAAGATGAAAGCTATTGGGAAATGCTTCAAATATACAAAAATGGTTTGATTATTTTAACTGAATGGAGCAGTTACTTCTAACCACAATTGTATAGTAAGAATTGTATAGTAAAGAATAGTATAGTAAAGAATAAAGCACTAACTTAATGTATATTCAATTTAACTTGTTATGCATTTTTAAATTGCCAAAAAAAATTATCATTTTCTTCTTCTTCTTCTTCTTCTTCTTCTTCTTCTTCTTCTTCTTCTTCTTCTTCTTCTTCTTCTTCTTCTTCTTCTTCTTTTTTATCAGTACCAGGGATCGAACTCACGACGGCATGCTTGTAAGGCAGGCGCTTATGACGCTGAGCTAAATCCCCAGCCCAAAATATCACTTTTTAAAAACAATGGCGTGATTTGCTAATGTCCTGTGTGTCTCCTTTCCTTTACCATGAACTACGTCTTGCTGAAGAATTACGCATGTGTTTAAATGGCACCAGCCGGAGGTGCAAAATAATCACAGCTGTTGACTTGTTGTAACAAAGAAAATATGCCTGAGGGCCTCAGAAGTGGAAAGAATTTCAGCAGCAATTCTTAGGAAACACCATAGCTAGAGGTGAGGAAAGAGACAACGTAGCAGATGACAGGTTCCATGATTTAGCGCCCAATGAAGATAATAGAGCAGCATTTAAACTAGCAAGCACTATGGAAATCCATAGGGACAATTCTCAGAAGACTAGGATTGGAAGCCCCATTCAATCCAGCTATCCCCCTCCTGGGTATTTTCCCCAAAGAACTGAAAAGTTCATATCACAGTGATATATGTGCATACATGCATAGCTGCACAATTTGTGATAGCTAAATCCTGGAAACAACCAAGATGCCCATCAAACGCAGAGTGGAT
Source organism: Hydrochoerus hydrochaeris (assembly GCA_004027455.1). NCBI lineage: Eukaryota > Metazoa > Chordata > Mammalia > Rodentia > Hydrochaeridae > Hydrochoerus > Hydrochoerus hydrochaeris. The sequence goes on along the minus strand of PVLA01005256.1, from coordinate 5,752 downwards.
GAAAAAGATGTGGCATTTTTATACAATGGAATATTACTCAGCTATAAAAAAGGATGATCTTGAGGCCTTCATAGGCAAATGGAGACAACTTGAGACTATCCTCATTAGTGAAATAAATAAGAATCACATTTATAAATATCACATTGTGGCTCTAAGTGTAAAAAGTAATAAGAACTATACGAGTAATAAAACCCAAAATGTTTAATTGCTATTGTAAAAAAGAGAGGAAAAGAAAGGGCTCTAAGGGATATAACTGCATGTATGTTTGAGTATGTAAAATAGATGACCATATTGCTGAATCTTTGTTGGATCATTGAGCAGAACTGTTTGCAGTCTCACTATTTGAATGTCTACTATGTATCTGTTAATTTTGTACCTTGAACCACTATATCCAACATGACAATATGTAATTTATCAACTAGTGATTTCTTAGGGTTTTTTCTCTTTTTTTCTTTTAAAATTCTGTATTGTTGCCACCGTTTTTTCTGTTTTGCTATTTTTTTTCTCTTTAAATAAAATTTTTAAAAGTGTGTAATTGGGGCCAGTGATTTAGCTCAGCAGCATAAGTGCCTGCCTTGCAAGCACATGGTTGTGAGTTCGATCCCCGGTACAAAACAAACAAACAAAACAAAACAAAAATCTAAAAAAAAAATGTGTAATTGCTATTGTAAAAAAGAGAGGAAATAGGAAGTGCTATAAAAGATACAGCTGCATGTATGTTTAAGTATGTGGGATTGATAACTATATTTCTAAGTTCTTGTTGGATTGTTGAGCAGATCTGTTTGCAGTCTCACTGCTTGAGTGTCCACTTTGTACGCTTTAATTTTGTAACTTGAACAACTATTTCTAAAAGGACAATATGTAACTTATCAACCAGTGATCTCTTACTGTTTAACTTTTTTTTGAAATTCTGTATTATTTCTACCCTTTTTCTGTTTTTTTTCTCCTTAAATAAATTTTTTTTAAAAAATTGGAAGATGGCATGGCATTTATGAAATATAGGCACTGCATTTCCCCACTAGAGGATCACACACAAGAGGGATAGGATCAGATGATCCTCAGTACCACAGCAGTAAGGGAAGGGTGTTCACCGGCCCTAGCTTTAAAGGAACTTGATGAGCTCTATAAGAATGTGACACCTGAAATATCTCCAGGGCCGTGTCCTAGCCCTGGAGATGAAGAGTCTCATCCAGGTGATTGGCCCATTCTCAAACTGATTTATGGCAATGTCAGGCAACCTTCTAATTCAATAAAAGTCATGGAATTGTGACTTTTATCATGGGTGAATTAAATGAAGCAGAAAAGAGACTCCCCCAAAAGTTGAAAATGTGATTTTCACCAGAATCACCCACTGGGAAACAACAAAATGGAACTCTTTACCTAGATATTAGACTACTTTTACTAAACTTGTGAGATTGTAAACTGAAGTCGTATCTTAACGTTTGTGTCTCTCTCTTTTTATTTTTTTTTTAATTTTAAATTAGGAAATAAACCCAGTACCTTCACCCTCAGCTGCACCCCAGTCCCTTTTACTTATTCATTATTTTATTTTACTGGTAAAAGATCTTGCTAAGTAGCCTAGACTGTGTCCAAAATTGAGATCTTCCTGCCTCAGCTTTCCAAAGTGCTAGGATTACAGGAACACACCACCCTACCGACTTCTTTTTCTACCTTTGTATTAAATGTACACTTGTACACGGGGCTGAATTTTCTCCTATTGGCCACGGAGGTCAACAGTCTTTAACCTGCTGCAGCTGTAAGTGAAATTCTACTACAATGTGAAGTAAATTTACACAGCCAAAGTGCACAGGGTCATTTCACTGCCTCTTACAAAAGATGCTTCCATGCACAGTGGCTCAGGGGGTCCTCAGGGCAGACAGCAAAAGGTGCTAAGGCTCTGTCAGGTCACTTTCAAGGTGGGTGGGAAAATTTCCTAGAGAGATACGGACACCCAGATGTCCACACCACACAGGGAAACCTTGTAAACAGTGCCTGTTGTAGTCAGGGATTGCAAGGAGAAAGATTACACACAGGATACATTGTTGATAGTACTGTTTTTGATGGTCACCCAAAGAGTCAAACATAGAGAAAGTGCAGAAAATCTGTCCAAAACACTAAAGACCTAGAAGATCCAGCCAAGGGCCTGGATCCCACAGCAACGACTTATATGAGTTCAGGTGAAAACCCAGAGCCCACAACAATGACCCACGCAAGTCTATCCCACAGATCTGCGCTAGGAAGGCCCAAAGGTCAGCGGTGGAAGCCAGAAAGTCTATGCCAGTGGGATGAAGGATTGAAGGATCTGTGCCAATAGGCTGAGGGTTCTGCACTGGAGCCAAGAAATGATGCTCAAAATAAGGACCAGGGCTCCCCCAAAAGTACCACAGCCATCCCTAGCCCATTTTTAAGATAGAAACACCAGATGCTCTTAGAGATTATCAGCTGACTATAGTTATGATTTTTGGTGACATGAACAAAGAGAGACCAATATCTTCAAGATTATTTTCATTACACTAGCCACTAGCTTCTCCTCTTCCTTCTCTTACTCCTGCTCAGTCTTCTTTCTTCTGTTTCTTCCTCCTCCTCCTCCACTTCCTCCACCTCCTCATTCTTCTAATATATTTAAGAGGGAAAAGTGCAGAATCATTACTTGAGTTTAAACATAGAAGCATTCCTTATGATAATGCAGAAAAGTATAAAAAAAGAAATCAGTCTTTTAATTTTCTATTACATAGTATAGCTACATTATTCTGGTACACATTTTGAGCACTTTAAGAAGACAAACACTTAGAAATATTAGATTGGATTGCTTTGACTGGCATCATATTTATCTGTGAGTTAAAGTACAAAGAACTACAGTATAATGGGATAAAATAATATCTGTCAATTTAGAATAAAAATGTCCACGCTACATGACAGAGCCTAAAATGCAAGACTGGTCACACAACAGTGGAGGGTTTTAATCAAAACATATTTTCACTGCAGAAAGGTTGGAAAGACTAAATGCTCATTATCTCCAATCAAATCTCCTTAAATTCAATTACTATTGTAATCTAGGTATAAAGCAGATGGAAAGCCCTATTTCTAGACATGTGTTTAGGAATGAACCAATTTCATATCAGCTGTGGCCTTCAACAGCATGCAGCGAGGTGCCATGGTAGATCTGTGCTCCTGAAACATAGCAAGGAGCAGCAGGTAAGCAAATAATGTTTCCTCCCTTCCATGATGTTAACGACGACCACCTAACTAAGTAATTACATAGCATATGTAACAATCTTCCAGCTTAGCCTTAGTGTATCAAAAGGCTATATGTTAGGTTAACAAAAAAGAGTTTTCGGCTGGGCACTTAGCTCAAGGGCAAAGGGTCTGCCTGGCAAGCACAAGGTCATGGTATCAAAAAAAAAAAACAACAGAATTTTAAAATCTTTTTTTTTTTTTTTTTCCTTTTAAAGTAAGCTCTATGCATAGAGCAACTGCTGGCAGCATCCTAAGGGAATTCACTGAAAAACAATTGTTAGGCTATCCCAAGACACCACAGGGGGGGATCTCTAAGAGGGTTAATACAGACTTATCTTAGGCCCAGTTGACTTTGGCTCCTCCAAAGGCTGCCATCTGAACCTAGAAAAACTGATCAGACTCAAAGAATGCTTTTATACAAAAGGCTTATCTTGTTTAAAAGATGCACATATTAAACGCATAGCTGAGAGGTTTAGAAATCACAAGAATGAAAATTACGTTTGCACAAGAGCTGGGGTCCATGAGATTTCATTCACTTATTTATTTATCACTTATTTTTGTAGCTCTGCAGTTGAACACAGGGCCTCCTGCCCGCTAGACAAGTGCTTTAGGACTGAGCACTGTCTATAGCCCTTTCTATATATTTTTTTTAAAATTTTGAATCGAGACGCCACGACAAGGATCATGCTGGTCTTGAACTCACGATCCTGCTGTCTCGGCCCCAGGAGTAGCTGAGATTACGAGCATGCACTACCAGGCCTGACAAGACAGGCCCTTTGTACTAGTAAATTAGTACCATCGACCCTCGGTATCTGCCAGTTGGTTCCCTATCTGAAGATTCGACAAATATAGACTTGAGAAGAAAAAAAGATTATATGTGTACTAAGTGCACATGGACTTTCATCTCTGCTGTGATTCCCTGGACAATACAGTGTGACAACTATTTACAGAGCTTTTGCATGACTTCAGGAATTGCATCTTATCTAGACCTCATTTAAAGCATACAGAAGGGCATGCACTGGTTTTATGTAAATGGGAGGTCATTTTTCTAGAAGGGACACGAACAGTTGTGTATATTTGTGTCTACGAGAGAAGATACATTAAAATCAACTCCCTGTGGGTACTAAAGGAGGCTTGTATTTCAAACATAAAGTTAACAGCTCCTACATGAATAGAATTTGAATATTCATAGGCAATTGGCCTTTCAAATTTGGATATTCATAAGGGATTGGCCAGCTACATTTGAATAGTCAGAGGTGACTGAACTTTGAAATTTAGATATGCATAGGTGATTTGCCATATGTACAACACTCTGTCTTGTTCTGCCTGTGGACCAGGGCAGGCTGAGACTAGAACTCTCATCTTGTGCAATCAGGAGGTGTTGGAAGAGAGGGCTCAGGTGGGTAAGGAAAGGTAGGGAATCATCCTGGGGAGCAGGGAGCCTTCGCCAACCTTTTCATCCTCCCGCCCAACCAATCAATTTAGACACAGAAACAGTTGACTCAGAAACTCCTGGAATGCAAGCCAGCCACAAGGCAGAATTGGTCCCATGGATTTTGATGATGTGGACAGAGCTCCCAGCAGGCGGTGCCAACTTGAAGCCACACCGTGAAGGAACTACATGCACACACCCACCCACCATCCCTGGTGACACTCTGGGTTTTTCCACACCTGATCAAACCTGCCTTAGGTAATGCCTTGCCCAAAAGCCTGCAGGATGGACAGAAATAAGTCTAATAAGTGCTAATAACGTAAACTGAGTCTCTGCCGCTTGTGCCTATGAGAGCTAAGCCCAGGGTTATGATCTCTAAGTGCATCCCCAATCCTACAAATAGCTAGTATTTATCCTTCTTTATGGCAGAGTAGTACTCCACTGTGTGTAAACCCTGTATTTTCTTTATCCATCCATCTGCTGATGGACATAGAGGCTGCTTCCAAGGTTTAGCTACTGTGATTGGTGTTGCTATAAACATGGGTGTGCATGGAGCACTGTCATATGATACCTTTAACTGCTTTGGGGAGATACTCAGAAGAGCAGAAGCTGAGTCAAGTGGTCTTGCTCTTTTCCGTTTCTCACAAAATCTCCACATTGTTTCCCACAGTGGTTGTATCACTAAATGTCACCACTAGCAATATAGAAGAGTATCTTTTTCCCCATAACTGCACCAGCATTTGCTTGTTGGTTTTTTAGTTCTTGACGGCAGCCATCCTTTTTTCCCCCAGAGTGACACCACAATCCTAGTGAAATAAATCAGACACAGTAGGTTAAATATTGCATGGTTCATTTTGCGTGAGGAACCCACAATATAAATAATCGAAAGAGTCAAATAAAAGGTAGATGATAGGAACAGGGTGGTAGACTGTGAGGAAGTGGGAAGGGGGTTGTAGGGTTGGGGGAGATGGGAGGGTTGGGAGAGGAAAGAGGTAAAAGGATTAAGATGTGATTGGTGGGCCTGGGATTTAGCTCAACACCATAAGCACCTGCCTGGCAAGCACTAAGTTGTGAGTTCAATCC